>PVJX010004932.1:0-39856 GCA_004027295.1 Dolichotis patagonum
TTTTTTTTTTTTTTTTTTTGTACCAGGGATTGAACTCACGACCTCGCGCTTGCCAGGCAGGCGCTTAAGCCACTGAGCTAAATCCCCGGCCTGCTGCTGAGCTTTATCCCTGGCCCTGACACTTAGATTTTGAAAGGTGGCCCTGGTTGCTGGTAGAGAAGAGATTGATTAGAGAGGGAAAATGTTGGCTAAGACGAGGGCTCTCCATGCAGGTGGGGGGAGGGGCAGGATTGGGGAATGGATGGGAAATTTGGTTGATATGATTGGGCACTCATAGCTTCTGGACTCGAGAAAGGGAAGACTGAGCCAACTTTGTACTTCTAACTCAGGGAGGGGGTGGGTCAATTAGCAAGGGAGGGAACTTCAGAGGGGAAGCAGCAGAGTAGTTTGTTTTGAGACAGGGTCTCTCACTGTGTAGTTCAGGCTGGCCTCAAACTTGTGGCAATCCTCTTGCCTCAGCCTCTTGATCCCTGGGATCATAGGCATGCGCCACATGCCCATCTAAAAGCAGCAGGTTTGAGGAGAGGTAGGATGCTTGTGAGTGGGTCAGTGGATGTGTGGTGGTGGAATTCATGGTGCTAAGCGTTGGGCTCAGTCTGCAGATTTGGGAGACGTTGGCAGGTTGCTGGTGACAGAAGGTGAGGGGCACATGGTTTTAAACCTGGGGCTGAGAAGAGCTGAGTAGCAGAGATGTCCCAAGACATGGCCAGGTTGTGTCCTGCATTTGTGATGGCACTCAGCTGCTTGTCTGCTGACTGTCCCAGGGCTGCAGGGTGCCACCTGTGGAGGATGGGCATGGGAGTAGTCACGTGTCCTGGAAGTAGCCTCTTCCTCCACAGTGCAAGTCATACGCAGGAAGGCTTGCTCCCCTGTGCGCTGCAGGAGTGTGCACTCGCAGTGTCTCCACTTGTCTCCTCCTCACAGGCACAGGAGGAAGCCCGGCGGAACCGGTTGATGAGGGACATGGCACAGCTGCGGCTACAGGTAGGGACAGGTCAGGTGAGCCTGCTCTTGGGTGGCTTTTGCTCGACCTTCCTTGTCATGGTACTCACCCTGCTTGGTGCCCCTGAGCCCCTGCCTGCTGCCAATCAGACTGGCCTCACTGTGCTGCTCTTGTGCATGGCCTGTCTGCCTTTACGTCTCTTCTTTCCCTACACCTTTATTTCTTTTCTTTTCTTTCTTTTGGTACTGAGGATTGAACTTACTACTTCACACTTGCAAGACAGGCGCCTATGCCGCTGAGCTAAATCCCCGGCCCTACACCTTTATTTCTATCCACTTTTCCTGCATGGTTCCCCACAGCAGCAAGAAGAGCCATGAAACGGTTACCTCGGTCCTGGCTCCTGGCTTCTCTTTTTACCTTGTCTAGGAAACTTAGGACCCTGCAGCCACCTTTTCTGCTTTCTCTCACAGCTCGAAGTTTCTCAGTTGGAAGGCAGCCTGCAGCAGCCCAAGGCTCAGTCAGCTATGTCTCCCTACCTCGTCCCTGATACCCAGGCCCTCTGCCACCACCTCCCTGTCATCCGCCAGTTGGCCACAAGTGGCCGCTTCATCATTATCATCCCAAGGACAGGTAGGCGTACTGGGGTAGGATAGATAGAATGTGTGTGGCTAAAAGAGGCTCTGGGCTTGGATTGAGAAACCTTTTTTGGGGTCCACCTGTTGGCCAGGTGTACTTGTGAATGCATGTAAGCTCATCTGTTTGGGAGGTTGAGGCAGGAGGATTTCAAGTTTAAGGCTAGCCCAGACAAGACAACTGTTTCAGAAAATAAAAGACTTAAGGACAAGCTCGGTGATGGAGCTCTTGCCTAGCATACAAAGGGACAGGTTCAGTCCCCAGTACTACACATAATACACAGACACGGACACAGTGCACTCACAGTACACACACGAATGACCTTGGTCAAATTCTGTCAGCTCTTTGAACCCAGACACTTCATCTGTGAAGTGGGCATGACAGTCTCTATTAAATCTTGCCACACAAGGGGGCCTGCTTGGCAACCATGAGGTCCTGAGTTTGATTCCCAGTACCCCTCTTCCCCTCGTTGACCCCCCACCCCACCAAAAACAAAACAACTTGCCACAGGAAATAGAAATGGAGAGGTCGATCTAGTGTGAACACCCAGGAATTGCCTGGCACAGTGTGGTAGAAGGCACAGGACACTTGGGAGAGTTGGAGGGGCTATGGTCCCTTCTCCCAGTGGTGTCCATGGTGGGCACAGATGCTTGCTTCAGAGCAGGGTCAGCTGTCCAAACCATGCTGTTCTTGCTGCAGTGATTGATGGTCTGGATTTGCTGAAGAAGGAGCACGCAGGGGCCCGGGATGGGATCCGTTATCTGGAGGCAGAGTTTAAAAAAGGAAATAGGTGAGTGCAGCCACCAGGCCCTCCTGGAGCCCTGTTCTGCTGTGTGCCCAGCACCTGCCCGCGTGCTGCTTGCTCTGTGTGGAAGAAGTGAACTTCAGCCCTGCTCACACTGTGCATACGGTGTAGGGAACAGCACGAAAGCCCTCGCTAGAAGTTGGCTCCTACTTGGTAAAGCAGAGGGTGAGCCCAGGCAAGAGCCCTGTGGTCTAAGCTGGGGCCCCTTGTGAGGACCCCTGCTGCAGGGTTGGGGGAGGGTCAGGTTTCCAGGCTGAGAGGGAGCTGAGGCAGCCTGGGAGAGCAGGTGTCGGTGGCTCAGACCATCCTCCTGGCCTTGGGGCCAGAGGAGTGGGCAGGCTGCAGGGAGAGGAGAGTCCCCCTCTGCTGGTCTGCCCACCCCTCCTCTGTGGCCAGGCCACACAGTGGGGAAGCTGTACAAGGCCAGCTTGTTGGACCTTGTCCTTAGAAGCAGTGACTTGAAAAGATTCTGCTGCTGCGCCTCCAGCTTCTCCCCTGGGAGGAACTAGAGACTTGATGCTTATCAGAGGAAAGCATGTCGAGCTCAGCAGCCAGGAAGCCACTTGGAAATGGTTCCACACACAGTCTGATGAAAGAGACCCCCACCCCTCCTGCATACCTGGCCCCAAAGTCAGAGTAGCTGGCAGTGTATGTGGGGCCCTTCCCACTCCCACCGTACCTGACTCCGTCTCCTTTGCAGGTACATTCGCTGCCAGAAAGAAGTGGGGAAGAGCTTTGAACGGCATAAGCTGAAGAGACAGGATGCAGATGCCTGGTAACATTTTACCCCTCACCCCAGAGCCTCCCATCAGGAGCTAGGCAGCAGGACAGGCTCTGTCTCACACCTCTTACAGTTTCACCTTGAGGCAGGACGAGGTTGTCTTAGCCTGGGAGTCCTTTCCTTCCTCTGCTTGGAGATGTTTGTGCTCTTGCTTGGGCACACTGGCCTGCTTCCCTAGTGCATCCTCCAGGCCAGTTTCCAGAACCCACTGCTGCTGGCTGCCTGGTTTTCTTGCTGTCCCCTGGTACCCTCCCAGTCCTCACTCTCCCCTGGACCCTGTGGCTCTTCCTGTGCAGGCTGTGCTAATGCTGGGTATTGTGCATCTCCCCCATGCCAGGACTCTCTATAAGATCCTGGATAGCTGCAAACAGCTGACTTTGGCCCAGGAGACAGGGGAGGAGGACCCGAGTGGTATGGTGACCATCATCACAGGCCTTCTGCTGGACAACCCCAGTGCACTCTCAGGGCCCATGCAGGTAAGTCAGGGCAAAGCCCCTGGGGATGGGTGGACTGAAGGGAGGAGGCACCAGAGTGGCACCCAGCCCATGACCTCCAGAGAGCTGCCTTTTCATCCCCTCCCTTCCCCAACCCCCAGTGACCTGTCCCACAGTTCAAACCAGCCCCTCCCCATCTTTCCTACTGTCCATAGGCAGCCCTGCAGGCCGCTGCCCATGCCAGCGTGGACATCAAGAATATCCTGGACTTCTACAAGCAGTGGAAGGAGATTGGCTGAGACTGACCCCAGGCCCTGCAGTAGGGCAGACTCCAGATCTCTCCTGCTCTCCCTGGCAGCCAGGACCACCACCTGTAGTGACCCCAACACATGCAGACTCAGTGCACACAGGAAGGAAATCCAGCTGCCAAGAGGCTGGAGGCTGGGGAGGGCCCCAGAGCCAGCCGGGAGGGTGGGGCTCCCTCTGTTGCCAAGGTGATGGCAGAAAAACTAGGGAAACTGCTTGGAGCAGGAGAGGACTGTGGGCCCCCAGCCAGTCCTCCCTGCTAACCTTCCTGCTGTCCGGAGGAGGTGGCAGGCACAGGTGTTTGAATTTTGTTGCAGTGGTCACTGGACCTCCCAGGGATGGGACAGCAGAAAGAGCCCTTCGTCCTCACTCAAGGCACAGGATAGTCGGGGCCAAGAGTTGGATCTTCCAGGCCCTGGGAGCAGATTGGGTGATATCAGGTGTCTGGTGGGGCTCTCTGCAGATCTTCCCTCCTCTCACCTCCCTTGGGGGACTGGGCAGCTCTGGAGTTAGCTGGGGCTCTAAGGAAAGGGCCCCGAGTGGCCTGTTACCACACAGTAGGGGCACACTGCCCCCTGCTGCCTCCCTGCCGCTAGCCCAGACTGGAGGCAGCATGGCCCACGTGCCCCTGTGCTGCCCCGTGCCCCACTCCCACTGCTGCTGTGCTGTGTTCTTAGCTGCTGTGCTACGCAGTGGGGGCACAAATAAGAAAAGAGTGGGGCACAGGCTGCGACCACCCCCTTCCTGTCTTGGGAGACCTGAAGACAAGGGGCCATATTCGATGAACACAGAAGAGGGAGGCCTGCTGTCCTAGTGGGCTCCCCTCCTTTTGCCCTCCCCCAGGATAAAAGGTCTGGGGTGCTGAGCCGGGTGTGGGAGCAGAGATCATGAGTAGCTCAGGGCAGTGAACAGGCACAGGGAACAGTGGCCAGGGCTGGGGTGGGCCTGATCCTGCTGCCCAGTGCCGCCTTGCTTCCCAGGCTGTGCCAAGAGGGGAACTGGCTTCCTGCCCACTTCCTATAAGACAATGTGTCCAGAGAAGCTGGGGTAATGGGGTCACCCCGGTTCCTGGCAGAGACAGACAAAAGCATCATTAAATAAAGACCCCCCAAGTCTCCTTGTCTGCTGGTGCCGTCTGTGCAGGGTGGGGCAGAGCAGGGGCCCTGGGCCCTGAGAGCCAGCCAGAGCCTCCCTGCAAGGCTACTGTGGCAAACCTCAAGCCGACCAAAGGAAGGCAGCTGGGCGTCCTCTCCACACTCCACTAATATGCACAAGGCCTAGTGGGGCAACTGCTACGCTGGGGATTTGGACCCCTCTGCCCAGCCTTCTGTGGGAGAATATGCGGCGCCTCTGGTCAGGGGTTGCACTGCCACACCAGAGCTGTGACCCAACTTGGGCCCCCACCCCATGCCAGCCTGAGCCGGTGCCTGGTTAGGCTAGGTCAGGCAAGGCCCTGGCCTCCCAAGGGAGACCGAGTGAGCAGCCTGCTAATGGGACTGGGCCACCCTGTGCTGCTCCCTAGAGGCTGGACAAGGCGGGGATTGTTCCCGACGCCCCTTTGTCTTCCCCACTCCCCGCCCAGGCCTGGCCCTCCTTGCCACTGTGCTCTGTCAGCCCAGCTCTGATCCCCATCAAGCTAAGGGTGAGGACACGCTCCTTGGGCTCTGTGACTCCTCCCAAGGTAAAGCTCTTACTTAGGTCCCCATTTCCCGGGCGTCTGGACGCACCACACCCCACTGTTCTACAGAAACATCCAAAGCACTAATGGGGGTGGGGGATTCCCCAGCTGCTGCTCACCATCTCCCACAGCTGGGCAGCACTTGGGATAGGGGATACTCGGTGAAGTTTTTACATTCACGTGGAGCATAGGTTTGCCTTGTGTCCCAGCTCAGAGGCAGAGTCCTTAATCCTGAATGGCACAGGAGCAGAATTGGGGGAGGCGGGGGGGGGCTGCCCAGGGCAGAGCTCAACAGTCATCGCTGCGCGGGCTGGAGGACCAAGCAGGCAGCAGGAAGGGGCGGGGCTGGCCTTTGAGCTGCTGGAAAGTTTTGGCCTGGGGAGGGGGCGTGTTCTTTCGCTCCAGCAGCACCACCCACCTCGCCTGGTCCAGCCCCTCCGCGGGTGCCAAGGAATGTGCCGGGAGCGGGGCGAGCGGGTGGGGCAGCAGAGGCGCGCCACCAGAAGAGAGGCAGCACGCAGGTCTGAGTTGGGGGCACGGGCTCAGGAGGGGCAGCAGCCTCGGCCTCGGCCTCGGCCTCGAGAGCCCCCAGGGGCACAAGTGTAGCCCTCGGAAAAGGGCCAGGTACTCCCCCGCCCTGCCCCGATTCCTTGCCCTGCTGGCTGGCATCCTGCTTCTTCAGGGATTTTCTCCAAGGGCGAGAGTTTTGGGAGCGAGGCGCAGCGCTGCGGGCCAGCGAGCGTTCTACGGGGCGGGTGCTCGCCCGCTGTGGGGGTGGGTGTTCGGCCTGCTGTTACTGCCTCGGGAGCAATGTCTCCGGCAGAGGCAGGACGCGGCTGGCTGAGCCTGCCTCTGGACTGGTGGCGTAGCTAGGACTCAGGGAGGTCTTGGGATAGTTCATGGGGAAGTGGGGATAGCTGCCATTCCACGCACGGTGCCTGTCCCTGGCCCAGTGACCAAGTCTCTCCTGAAGCCGTACAATCAAGGGGTCTTCAGATTGGGCCAGTCCCTGATGCGCCTCCATCTGTTTCCAGGTCAACGTGGAGGTGCCAGGCCACCATGCTCAGCCTCAAGCTGCCCCAACTCCTCCAGGTCCATCAGATTCCCCGGGTGAGGGCTCAGACCACCACCCTGCTCCCTAGGGGCGGCTGCAGCACAGCATCTTCTAGCTCTGGCACTAATCCCGCCTGTGCCAGTGGCAACTTCCTCTGTGTTTGGAGGATCCAGCGTGCCCCCACCCTGGGCTCCTCCCGGCTCCCTTCCCCGAGGACGCTGGGTACAGTCTCCCCCTCACTCATCTGCTCTGTGGGTGGTGACAGGGATCGGACTGAGATTGGCTGGGACCACTGTGCTGTCTGACACAAGCACCTTGGGGTAACTTCCAGAGACCTCTCCCAGAGGGAGCCCCTAGTGATGCCCCTCTGCCCACTGCCTCAGGTGTTCTGGGAAGATGGCATCATGTCTGGCTATCGCCGCCCCACCAGCTCAGCCTTGGACTGTGTGCTGAGCTCTTTCCAAATGACCAACGAGACAGTCAACATCTGGACACATTTCCTGCCCACTTGGTGAGCAGAGGCCCGGAGGGTGGCGGGTGCAGAGGGCGGTGGGGTCTCCACTGAGCCCTGTGTCCCCCTCAGGTACTTCCTGTGGCGGCTGATGACCCTGGCAGAGGGCCCGGGTGGCTCGGAGCCTTACCGCCGGCCGCTGCTTGTCTTCCTGCTGCCCACCTGCCTCTACCCCTTTGTGTCGTGCTGTGCGCACACCTTCAGCTCCATGTCACCCCGTGCACGGCACATCTGCTATTTCCTGGACTATGGTGCGCTCAGCCTCTACAGCCTGGGTGAGCCACGCACAGGTGGCCATGGGAGCAAGGGAAGGTGGGCAGGAGGAAGGGCCCTCGGCCTCAGCCCCCTGCCTCCCACAGGCTGCGCTTTCCCCTATGCTGCCTACTCCATGCCAATCTCCTGGCTGCACAGTCGCCTACACCAGTTCTTCGTGCCTGCTGCCGCGCTCAACTCCTTCCTGTGTACCAGCCTCTCCTGCTACTCCCGGTGGGTTCTCAGTCTCCTCAGTAGGCTCAGAAGGCAGGGCGCAGGGACAAGAGAACCTCTGCACTGCCCCTCAGCACCAGTAACGGCTGGTTATTAAGGACTTACTGTAATACCCTGTAGCCTGGTACCTTTCCCACGCCGTCGCCCCCCCACCCCCTTTTGCTGAATTGGGCATTACACCCAGGGCTTTTGCACTGGGCTATAGTCCTGGTCCTTTTGTGTGTGAGATGGAGTCTAAGTCTCTAAATTGCCCAATCTGGGTTTGAACTCACGATCCTCCCGCTTCAGCCTTCCAAGTGCTAGGACGACAGGTGTGTGCCGTCATGCCCAGCTGCTTGCTCCTTTAACTCTCACAGCCTCTTGGCCATTTACAGAGGGGATTATGTGAGCTGAGGGCTTTCTTAGCCAGTATGCTCCATTTTGGCCCCAGGCCCCACTGCCCTGCTTACCCCTAAGCCAAGCCAGGCATCATGACCAGCCTGTCTATATTGCATCCAAGGTTCCCAGAGCTGGAAAGCCCTGGGCTCAGTAAGGTCCTGCGCACAACTGCCTTCGCCTATCCCTTCCTGTTCGACAACCTCCCACTCTTCTACCGGGTAAGAGTGTCCAGGGCCCCAGGAGTCGCCAGTCCCCAACCTCAGCCCTCTGCCTACTCTTCAGGCCCAGCACCTGCCCCGACAGTGTTGGCCAGCTCTACATGCTCTGTCCCACTCTTCAGTACCTTCTCCCAGCCCTGCTCTTCCTTTGCCAGCTTGGGCTGTGCTGGGGCAGAACCTACAGCTGTGAGCAGGAGGCGCTGAGCTCCAGCCATGGCTACCACCTCCTGTGCGCGCTGCTCACTGGCTTCCTCTTCGCCTCCCACCTGCCGGAGCGGCTGGCGCCTGGACGCTTTGACTATATTGGTGAGGGTACACCCAGCCCGGTCTGGGGAGGGCTTGGGAAATGGGGATCCCTGGCTGAGGGTGGGAGCAAAGGACAGGAAGAACTTGCTGTTTTTTTCTCAGGCCCCACCTCTTGTCCACTTCTGTGTGACAGCAAAACTGGTGGCAGGTATCCTGGGGGCTTTATGCAGATCAGATCAGCCACCCCCTCCACCGACTCTGGGCACAGTAAGCCCAGAAGATGAGGGACTCGCCCTGCATGATGGGGTCAGGGCAAGCCTCAGAATGGGCATGTGCCCTGACCTGCCCTCTGCCTGCAGGCCACAGCCACCAGCTGTTCCACATCTGTGCCGTCCTGGGTACCCATTTCCAGCTGGAGGCAGTGCTATGTGATATGGGGTCTCGCCAGGCCTGGCTGGCCACGCAGGAGCCCCCTCTAGGCATGCAGGGCACCGTGGCCACACTGGGCCTGGCTGTGACTGGGAACCTGCTCATCATTGCTGCCTTCACAGCCCCCTTGCTCCGGGCCCCTGGGACATGCCCTTTGCTGCAGGGTGGCCCACCAGAGGGGGGTCCCAGGCTAAAGAACAGTAAGGCCCCTGTCTGTCCCCAGCTGGAGGCAGCAGAGGCCAGCCCCCAGGGCTAGGACCTATGGTGGGAGCACAGCTGAGCCTGGGACAGTGGCTGATGGTCAGAGAGAGGGCACAGAAAGGAGGGACATCTAGGGCATTAGGAAAGTGATGGGGACTGTGGGGGGCACGTGTGGGCATAGGGATGTGTTGAGGGTTTGTGAGGGGAGATGTGGGTGCCCAGGACAGGATGGGGGTGTCAGGCCTTCACCTGGCCCTGTTTTTGGTACTCCTGAAGTCTGCTCAGCCTGGGAGGACCTGACATGACTAACCTAGGCCCAATGTGCATTTAACCAGGCCCAGAGGCCACCTTCTGCCCACACCAGAAGTGGTACTTGGGGTGCAAGCAGCTTTTTTGTGAGAGACTGTCTGCTCTGGTCACGACTGTGCACTCAAGGTGTCCAGGCATTAGGGGCTAGATGGTTTGGCTGGAACGTGGGTGGAGAAGGGTAGGGGACCCAAGCGGGGGACCCTAGACTTTAGGAAGCCAGCTTCAATGCTTTCTGGAACAGAGCAGATGCACTGAATAAACTGGACTTGGAAACACTTTCTGGGACTGAAGAAGGTGGATGGTCTTCTCCGTATCAGCTGAACCTCCCCTCTCTCCCTCCCAACTCTGCAGACTAGACAGACTCAGGCCACCAGCTCCTCCTCTGGGCTTTATTTGGGAGTAGCTCCACTCAAAGACTGGCAGGGAGAGTGCAAGGGGAGGGGAGGGTCCTGGTGGGAGCAGAGGCAGGTGGGGCTGTGGGCAGCCAGCGGGCAGGCGTCCTAGACCCTGCCGTAGAAACGCTGATAGGCATCCTGGAAGCCGATGTGGTCTGCCAGCTCGTCACAGTCTGGGTTGAGTTCACACACCTCCCTCTGGGGCTCCAGAGGATCTGGGGCAGGGGCTGGGACTCTGAGAAGCCCCCCACGGTAGCATCAGCCCAGGCAAGGTGCCAACCCCTCCTCCCACTGCTTGAGGGGTTGGAGAGTCCCTACCAGGGAAGGAAGGGGTGGCCTGACCGATGGCCCTGCAGCAGTCTGGGGGCCACTCTGTACCACCACTCATGTAGGGACATCCCAGAGACAGGGCTGGCCCAGCACCTCTCCCTCTTACCCCAGCCCTTGGTCCAGGTGGCGCCGGGGTCTCTTCACCACCTCACTGCCCTCCTGCTTGGACAGGAAGGCTACAGGGCAGAGCAAAGGCATCAGGTGGCCCTGGGCTTGGGAGGATGATGGGCTGGGGAGCAGGACAGCCTCCCAAACAGTCCAACAGGCGGTGGCAGGAGTGGGGAGATGGGGCGAGGTTCAGTCCCAAGCAATCCCCCACCCAGGTCCAGCTTACCTGTACCCTTGCCAGACTCTGCACCGCTGTTCTTTGCATCTACAGAAAAAGGAAGCCGGTTCATCCTACTCATCCCCCTGCCTCTCTCTCCATGCACAGATCTGGAGACGAGTGGACTAGCCTTGGGAGGGCAGTGGGACTGTAGGAGGGAAGGGCATGGAGAGCTGGGGCCGTCCCTTAATGGGGAGAGGACACTGACCTGCCCAGGCAGCAAGGCAGAGCACAGCCAGGGCCAGCAGGGCCAGCAGGGTGATGGACTTCATGGTGTCTGCAGGCACGGTGCTGGGCTGCTGCAGGGACTCGGCTGGTCTGCTCCTTCCAGCTGCCAGCACTGTTTATACCCGCTGGGCTGGGCCTGAGGTGAGGGGGCTGTGGCTGGCAATGGGTCAGACGGGCGGGACACAGGGGAAGCTGCCAGGGCTAATTGGGGGGTCATCTACCCTGGCTCTGTAGGCCAAAGCCCAGAGGATGTTGCGGTTGGGTACTCTGGCTGCCTGGGCTGGGCCCTGGGGGTAAGGGTGAAAGGTGGGTGCGATCCAAGACTGCCAACCTCTGGACACTGCCCCAGCCCCTTTGTCAGAAGGCTGCCCCCCAAGCCTCTACTGTCTTCTCTGGAGATCCCCAGCCTAAGCCTGAATACCGGCTGGGGCCGAGGGAGAGCCGAGAGAGGAAGGGGTGCTAAGGTCTAAATTAGGTTTGAAAAGAGCTGGGTCTCATAGGCTGTGATTTTCACTGTCTGCCCTGGGGGCAGGAGCCAAACCCCAGGGAGGGCCAGGCTGGCAGTGCCCTCATCCGCCAGCAAGATCAAAAGGGCAGCTTAGCTACACATCAGAACAGAGGGGGTCAGGACAGCAGAGCAGAAGCCAGCAGGCGAGGGACAAACTGAGACAAGGGCAGCCTCTTGTCGCAGGGCAGGCCGGGTCCACAGGACACAGGACAGGGCTGTGCAGCAGATCACGCTCCTGTGGCCCGAGCCGCTGGGGCCACAGGGAGACGGACCATTCCTCCAGGCTTCTGATCCTTCTGCTTCCTCCTACAAGGGACAGGAAAGCCGGAGCGTCCCAGCCTGAAATGTCTCGTGCCTTGGCACTGTCACTAACTCAGGTTAACTTGGAAGAGGAGGCGGGTGGACTAGCACTTCCCATCTGGCCCATGCCCTTGCTCCTCTGCCATCTACGAGGCTCAATGTCTGCCCAACCTACCAAACAGCAAAGCTTCAATGGCACGGCGTGGCCTGGACAGGAGGGAGGGATCGGTCTGGGTGACGGGGTGGGCAGTTGGTGGGGACTGGAGTTCAAGCAGTGCCACCTGTTATCTTCCTGTCTGTCCCTAGACAGACCTGACCAGGCCTCTGCCTGCAGGGTTAGGGTGAGGCTTTCCAAAGAAAAGCCCAGGAAGCACCATTCTGCTTTTGGGGCCCTGGCTGGAGATCAAAGAAGCAAGGAACCCAGCTCCCTATTCACAGTGAGGCCACCACTGTCACCTCAAGAGTTAACCTAGAGGGCAGAGGTGGATCAGAAGGGATGGACAGTGCCACCCCTCAGCAGCTTGTCCTGACTCCAGGAAACCCAGAGTCCTTGTCTCTGCGGCCACCCTACTCTCCAAGCCCTCACGGACGACAGCTGCGGCCTTGACCTGTGCAGCCGCTCGGGAGCGCCTAAGTAGTCTTGGCCAAGGGGGCACCAGGCGTGGAAGCATCCTCCAAGATTACAGTGTAGCAGAGGAAGTTTATTTACAGATGTGGGTAGAATATGGCCAATGTGCCTGGGCTGGCCAGCAAGATGGCAATCAGTGGGGACTGAAAACATGTCCTGGGCTGGGGGTGGAGTTCAGGAAGCAGGAGGGCGTAGGAGACAGTGCTGGCTTGCACTGGGTGGACAGGAAGCCCAGCATCTGACTCTCAGGGTAGAAGACAATGGGGAGCAATCTCAAGTGGCACGATGACACCCAAGGGAGCCCTGGAGACGCAGTGGTAGTGTGGCTTGCTCCAAATGGTCCTCCATCACTGCCCTGGGACTGGCACTGTTTCCCTTGTCCTCAGGGCTAGGACTCAGCGTGCCAGCCATGCACCTTGTCCTTGGTCATCCTCTGCTCCAGGGCCCACTGTACCCCTCACTTAGGCTCCTTCAGCACTACTGCCAGCTCCCGCCGCTCTCTATGCAGAGCCTGAAATGGACAGAGAACAGCCCTGTCAGGGTCTGAGGAAACCAAACCCTTTCTCTTGGTGATACCAAACTCCCGGTCTGCCTTCGCCTTGGATAACATGGATAGGGTCTCGATCTTGTCACTGGCCCAACACGCACATTAGGTCAAAGGCACATAGGTACTTCCCACCACTTGCAGGTATTCGTGGCAGGTGAAGTGCCATGGCCCCAAAGCAGTGCCTCCAACTCTGCCCTCACCAAAGCTTTCTATTGGACCCAGGGCCTCATGCATGCTAGGCACAACTCTACCATGGAGCTACATCCCAGCCCTAAGTGAACTTTCCAGTGGGCTGCAGAAAACACAGCTTCAGTGTCCCCTACAGGGCTTAGCACTGAACACCAATCTGAGTGAACCACTTCAAGTGGTGCCAGGGTCTACATCTGCGATGGGTGCGTGTCTTCAGGGGCAGGGGCTGCATTCTCTCTCTTAAAATAGGGCCCTGAGCATCAGAGCCAGAGGAGCTCTGAGGATCAGCATTGGGCCAGTGTGGAGACCAGGGCCTCGTGGTCCTGTGTGGCAGAGGCAGAGGGCCTTGGCTGAGGACTCGGCAAGAGGCCTGCGTGCTTGGCACACAACTCAGCTGAGTAGCCTGACTCAAGACAGCACTTGGCTGAGGTCACTCTGACCTTGGTCCCTGAGACCCTTACGCATACTGTCTGATCCCCTAGAGCCAGTCTGTGACATAAGACTGGAAGGGTGGAAAAAGCAGGCTACTAGCCTTCCACCTACTGCCACCTCACTGAAGTTCAAGGCCCTTGCCACAGCCAAGACAGGAGCTCTGGGTTGCAGCAGAGCAGGTCAGGGCATCTGAGAGCATGGATCTGGGGAACAGGAGAGTCTGCCCCAGCAACTGGCTGTCCAGTGGCCACTAGCAAGTATAAAGTGGACATTTACACTACAGATGAAAAGAATCTATCACTAGTGTCACTACCAGGTCCTACTAGAAACCTCCCAGAGCAACTCCATCCCATCACTTGTGCCATTTTTGTTTATCATCTACCGTCATCCCTTCTTCCCCTCATCTACCCAAAGCCACTTGCAAAAAATCAAGTTCGCCCTTGAATGGCCTCTTGTTGGGGATGGTGGAGTTGTACCCAAGGCACTAGGAGCCACTGTAATGTGTGCATTTTAATGATACCACCAAGCTCCCATGGAGCAGGCGAACCCCAGATGGAGCCAGAGGCCTGGGCCTATGGTCTGATTTGAGGAGCTAGTACTCCTGGCCGGCCTGGCCCATTTCCTCAGTAGCTGCAGCAGGGAATGTTTGCTATAGCTGGACTTCAGCAAGGGCAGGCTGGCAGGGAAGAGGGTCCTGGCAGCCTGTCTGCTGAGGCGGCAAGGGCCTGCTCCACGTATCCAAGCACAGGTGACAGACTGCAACCGGGGGTAGCAGCCTGCTCCCCATGGGGTCTCTGACATTGGCAGAGGAGAAGCTGCCAATTTGGAGCTCTCCAAGGGCCTACTGGAGATGGAAGGAAGAGCACGGGACTGAACACTTGCCTGCCAGGCCTGCTGCCGGGCCTGCACCTGGTGCTGCAGCTCCTCCACTCGCCTGCGCCCTGCCAGGATGGCCTCAGCCAACTCCTGGTTCTTGGCCTCCTGTTTCTGCACATGGTGCCGGAGGGTGTCCCGCTGCTGCAGGAAGTAGGGTGCCAGAACGCTGCACAGGTCTTTCTCTGGCATCCCACTGGGGCGCCTGGGGATGAGACAATGACCTGAATGGGAGGGTCCTACTTCTAAACCCAAGCTGTGCCATCCCCGCTCCAATCCCAAGGCAGTCGCTCCGAGACCCTTCCCATGCTCCCTGGCACCCCCAGACCTACCCTGACAGAAGTGCGCCTCATGCCCTGGTGTCCCTACACTCAGTCCTGTGCTTAGCCTCCCCCTCGGTGCCCACATGTTCTTCCTGCCCACACACACTCCCTCTTTTCCACCTGCTTCGGGTGACTGCTGTGAGCTGAAAAGAACAGGAGCGTGGCAGCTAGGGTGGCTCCTCGGAGAGAGCCCAGCCCCCGGAGGGGCCAGGGTGAGCTGCTAATGAGGAGACACACAGAAAGCAGGTCTGCAAGGCAAGATTACATGAGGGGTGGACTTGGCTCACTGGAGGTTCTTCTCAACATTTCTTTTCGGCTATGAAACCTCATTCTCTTAGGTACTAAGGTCACAGAGCATAAGACAATGGCAAGTCAAAGCACAGCCCTATGGCCTGGGGCCGTGAGAGCGAGCAGGGCAGTCGCAGGCCAGAGGCCAGTCCCCGCCTCTGCTGCACACAGCCCAGCAGGTAGCAAGCGGCCCACCACATTGCCAGCTCAGGGAGCTTGTTGCCAAAGCTCTGGCACTGAGCACATGGTAGGTGCTCTCTAAACATTCACTGAAAGAACAAAGAAACACGTCAGAAACTGACCAGCCTGCTCCATGTATAATGGAGCCTCACTCTCCTCTCCCCTCCCTCTCTCACAGGCCACACAGCCACTGGGAGCCTAGGCAGTCACTTGTTCCTTAGGCTTCCTCCCTGGAGGGACTCTGCCTGCTAGCTGTTTCTGGGTACAATGTGCTATGTGTCATTCTTTCAGGGGCCCAAGTCCCACATCTGATGGGCATGGGTTAGCCTAGGAGCTGACGGCCACCTTGTGCCATGCTTCTCACCAAGCAGGCTCCTTGCAGTTCTTGCCATCTTCCACAATTTTATCCAAGGAGTTTAAGACAGTTTCTAAGTTCCCTTCCTTTTTGATTTCTGAGATTTCTTCCTAAGGAAAGAAGAAAAGAGCAGTAATGACACTGGACAACTTTAGGATAGAAATATGCTAATCCAGAAACCCAATTCAGCAAGATCTAACTTCTTCTTTTGTGTCTTTGTATCTTCGCAAAAGTTCCAACTTTTCTACAATATGTGGCTTTTATAATTAAGAAAATAAGATACAAATGGCAAATATTTAAAAAGAGCTAAAGGAAGCCTCTCTCTGCCTGTCCTTGTCCCCATTACTCAATGCCCCCGGCTGACTGCAGGCATTGTGACTGATGCCTTGCAGCACTGTCCTGGAACAACAGTGAGGACTCTGACTCCAGGGACGTTGTGTGTCCAGCCACAGGGATGCAGCCCATTCTTTTCTGCATCCCCAGTAGTGATCAATTAATTAATTGGCCTCTTCTGAGCCAGGCATGGTCCCCGCAGCAGGAGGTATACAGATGAGTGTGGCTCTGACCTGTCCTCCCTGAACTCAGCACACAACAAACACGTAATTACAACACAGGACAAGGAGAGAAGGGGGCATTTAGGACGCTTATGGGAGGGAGGCGTGAGTGGGCCGACAGCCTGCTGGGCATGGAGGAGACACGTCACCGCCCTGGGGGATGACAATCTAGAGACAAAAGCCAAGTCAGTAGTGTCTGTGGGCTTCTGGCCACTTACTCGGATGGATGCCTGCAACTGAGTGACAAACTTGTCATAGATCCGCTGGGTCATCTCAGGCTGAAGCTGGTGGAAGTGCTTGTAACAGTCAGTGAATCTCTGGTAGCTGTCAGAGAGGAGAAGGCTGACATCACGTTCTCCTGGCCTGTCCGGACCCCTCTGGTACCACAGGCCGTAGGCTGTCTACTCAGGGCCCTGTCTAACGGCAGTGGATGCAAACCGCCCTTGCAGTGCAAGTCATGAGATAGCTCGACCCTACCACAGTGCCCACAGTTCCCTTCCCATGCATAGCCCCACCTCACAAGTGGGCCACGACCCAGGCGCAGTACTCAGCAGGACAACTGAGCTCAGGAGTATGAAGCCATTCTGGACTGCATAGCAGTACTGTCTCAGAAACAACAAACAAACAGACCCCAAAACACAACAGAAAGGTGGGCCAAGACTACTGCGAAACCCACACCTACACAGACACCCAAGGGGAAGGCATAAGCAGCAGGCCCTTGCGGCTTAGCTAGGAAGGGAGGAAGAGGGACTGGGCCCGTGTCAGTGAGCACCGGAGAAAAGTAGTCCTCTGTGAGCACTGATCAGGGAGGACCTGGAACAGTCTGAATGCCCGTGGACTTCCTGAAAAACACACTCAGGCCAAAGCAGGAAAGCCATGTGTTTTAGAAAACATTCATCCCTTGCACAAGCTGTGATGTTGTCCTGTCCTCTCAAGGTCACTGGGAACCCTCGGGACTCAGAGCAGTGGGAGAGGCACAGCAGCACAGCAGACGCTGAGGCTGCAACTGGGACTGAGGTGATTCTGGGCTGCCTGGCCCAGGCCTGCTGCACTCCCAGCCTCTGTGTTCACCCTGGACCCCAGAAACAGGGTCTGGCCTGCTTGGGCAGAAGGGTTCACTATGGAGACTGCCCTGCGGCTTCTCTGCCAATCTCCCCTCATCCCGGCACAGATCAGGCTGCTGTTCTGGATTTCACAGAGTATGCAGGAGGCTACCTAGCTACGCGCTGGGCAAGAGTCCTGGCTTTTGCCTGGGTTCAAATCTTGCTGCTACTACTCATCAGCTCAGACCCTGGACAACCTTCTTCTATAGGCCTGTGTCCTCTTCTGTCAAATAGGGACAATGACGGCATCCGTCTCTTGCAAAGCTACCGTAGGTGTCATACGGAGCTCCATGTGTAAAGCAGTCAGTCAGGGCTGAGCACATTGACGTGTCAGCTCTGTCAGTCCTGTTCTCACAGACACATCATGCCGTCTCCTCGGGGCTGTAGAAGTGTCACTTCTTGGTGTTTTGCAGCTGAGAAATCACTTCCCCTTGGAAGGCAGTAAATGTGTCTTGGTTGCAACTGCATGAAAAGAAACCAAGCCAGCACCAGGAAGACTCTGTCATCCTGCCATCAGGGTCTGTCCCTACTACAGGGAAAAGGCTAAATTATGGCTCCCCCAAAAGCTAAACCTATCATCAGTGAAAGTAACCTTTAAAAACCACACTTAAAAAAAAAAAACCACCACACTGCTGAGTTTCAAACCGAATGACCACAGTAAAATGATTTTAACTTACTCTTTTTGTACTGAGAACCCTTCATGGATTCTGGACTCACTAAAAAAGCATTTCAGTTCCTGCAGTAACAGGGTGCGGTGCAGTTCGGAACATCGAGTGCTCAGCAGATGTCAGGCTGGGCCCCATCTCCAGAGCCACAAGACGAAACAATACAAATCACTGTAAGTTGAGTTTTTTATGTAAGTCTGACTCAGAAATTAATGGACTATTTAGGCCCAGATTCGAGCTCTGGTAGTTTCTCAACTGTCAGTTTGTATGTGCACATAAACTGTGTGAGACAACATGAGAAGATAAGCGTCACGATGTCCCAGCAGAAGAGTGGGGGAATGGGGTGGGGACGGGCCAGAAACCCACCGGGGCTGCGTTTCCCCTCCACAGTAATGAGTGCTGCCCAGATCAGCATGTTTCACAGCCTGTCCACTAGAGGGCAGAAGCGAGCGGCGCGTGCCTGTTAAGAAAGAATGGGCCCCTGAAGACAACAGGACAAGACGGGCGGGGCTACAAAGGGTGTAGATACCCCGGGCTCTTCATACCCTGCCCTTCCGTGAAGAAACATCTCTGTGTTTGGACTTTCTCTCTTTTCTTGGGTCTTGTGTAAACTAGACAGCCCTAGGATTGACAAAGGGAGAGAAGACAAAGAAATGTCTTTTTTGGGTCTTTTTGAGACAGGGTCTCACTATGTATTCAGGCTGGCCTGCAACTCATTATGTACCCCAGGCTGACCTTGAACTCCTAGTAGCAATCCTCCTGCCTCAGCCTCCCTACAGGCATGCACCACCACACCTGGTTAGAAATTTTGTTGTTGAAAGGACTGACTGGCAGTGCTGGGGTGCCATACCTAGGGCTTTTGTCCTGAGCTACATCCTCAGCCCCTTTTTTGAGACAGGGTCTTGCTCAGTCACTGAGTTGTTCAGGCTGGACTTGAACTTGTGATCTTCCTGCCTCAATTTCCAGAGTTCTGGGGCTACAGATGTGTATCACTACATATGGCAAGAAATCTTTCATAAGGAAAATAAGCAGTCAGGCACGGTGGTGCGTGCCTGTGACCCCAGCGTGTGGAAAGCTGAGGCGGAACTGCCCTGCGCCAGAGGCCGGCCTGGGCTACACAGTGAGCTCAGGCTGCTCTGAACTACACAGCAAGACTCTCTAAAAACAAACAAGACAAAAATCTCCAGGTCAGTGATTCAAGGTGAATGGTCGTATTAAAAAGTTATCTTTTGTTCAGCATGGTGGCACGTATCTATAATCCCTGATGGGAAGATGAGGCAGGATTTCACATTTGAGGTTAGTCTAAGCAAACTACCTGTCTCAAAATAAAATTTGATACCCTGTCTCAAAATAAAATTTAAACATGGCTGGGGATAAGGGGTAGGGCCTTGCATGCACAAGGCCCTGGGTTCAATTCCCAGCACCATTTAAAAAAAAAAAAAAAAAAAGGCTGGGGATGTAACTCAGTGGTCCCTGGGTTCAATCCCAGTACCTGAACCAAAAAGAAAAAAAGTTTCTTATTCAGTGTAGTCCTGGAAAGTTTTGCCAGAGCTATTAGAAAAGAGAAAGAAATAAAACAAATAACAATAGGAAAAGAAGTTAAATTATTATTTGCAGATGGCATGATATGCCACCTAGAAGACTCCAAAAATTCCACTAAAAAAACCACTAGTGGGGCAAGGATATAGCTCAGTGGCACAGGCACCTGCCTGGCAAGTGCAAAGGTCTGAGTTCAATTCCTGGTGCCAAAAAACAAAAACAAACAAAAAACCCCACTAAAATTAATAAGCAACTTCAGTAACATAGCTGGATACAAGTCAACACTCAAAAATCAACAGCCTTCCTGTACACAAAGAGCAAAGTCACTGAGAGAGACATTAGGGAAACAGTACCTTTTCACAATAGCATCTGAAAAAATGAAATACCTAGGAATCAATCTAACGAAGGATGTAAAAGACCTCTACACTGAAAACTACAATACACTGAAAAAGAAAATTGAAGAGGATATCACATTAGCTGCTCTTCTTCTTTCCAAAGCCTGGTGATCAGTGTATCTACCCACTAAGTGGAAACTCCCAAGACAGAGACTTCAACTGCTTCACAGTAACCCTGCACTGGACATGGTGAAGGCATGGATGTGCTGGGTCACAGAAAAAGGTCACACGCTACTGTAGGGATGGGAAAGTACTAGACCTAGGAGGGACACAGGCTGAAAAAGATGGAAGTCTTCTTGCTTTGCTTTTGACAAGGAAGTTGGCATTTCTCTATGTTGCCTAGGATGGCCTTGAACTTCAGGCTCAAGTGACCCTGCTGCCTCAGCCACTGGAGTGACTGGGACTGGAAGGACATATTAGTGTCCCCAGCCACAAATTGGAGTCTTCATGAAGACAAAGAACAGTGGCAACAGAGAGCTGGATAAGGAAGGTAAGGCAGTGGCCAGGGAATCAAACTGGAATTCTGGGTACTGTTTTTTTTTTTGTACCAGGGATCGAACTCACAACCTTGCCTTTACCAAACAAGTGCTTGAACTGCTGAGCTAAATCCCTGGCCCCCTAAACTGGAATTCCGGTGACTGTGTTTCAGCACTCACGTATCTAGCTGATGGAATCAGCGTAAAGGCTTTCCTCTAGTGTCCACGCAAGCTGTGGTGCTGCACACCTGTAGCTCTTGCACTCTGCAAGGCTGAGGCAGGTGGGCCTCAAGTTTTGAGCCCAGCCTGTACAATTCACCAACTTAGTGAGATCCTGTCTCAAACTTTAAAAATAAATGGACAAACAAATAAAGGAGGCTGAGGAATGTAGCTCACTGTGAAGCCCCTGGGTTCAAATCCCAGTATCACTAATATTGTTAATATAAGTCAACAAAAAAGATCGAGGATACAGCTCAGCGGCACAACGCCTGCCTGGAAAGCGTAGGGTCGTAAGTTTGATTCCCGCCTCCCCCTTCTACCCAAAACAAGGTCAACGAAAGAGAAAAAATGCCATACGGTAATGTTAAATCCTCACAACCTCCCGGAGAAAGGCATTAACCCCACAAATGCTAGCAGGTTTCTATGGGTGAGCAAACACCGTCCTCCGCGGCTCCCGCTGTACTCAGCCCTGTTAATTCTCCAAACGACCCCACGGGGATGACTGTAGCGTCTGACAGCCAGGAATGACCTAGCGAGCCACCCTGGAAATCCTCATTTTTAAAGCGACACTGTCATCTAAATAAGGCTTCCTGAGGAAAGAGCGGCCATCTGTCCCTGGGCTGCTACAGGTTACTCGCGACTCTTCCAGGCTCTGGACCTGACAGCGCAATGAGGGCAGAGACCGCCACCGCCCAACCCCTAACTGCTCCACAGGGTCGGCACCCCCTAGTCCCACGTGACCACTGCGTCCGGCCACTCTCGCGGGGTTTGGACTGCAGCTGGGACCGACCTCAGTCTCTCTCCCCACCTTCCACTTTACCTCCCACCGGCGACCAGCTTCTGGAGAAAAGTGTCCACCATAGCGTCGAGGAGTTTCACCCGCGAAATGGTAGTGCCAGGTGGCACGGACTCGGGAATCGACTCGCCGCCAGGCTCTTTTTCAGTCGCCGCTTCATTGGACCTGCTGGCTTCAGCCATATTGGAGTCGAACCGCCAAATGGAACTGGCTGGGCGGCACCGCCCACCAATGCTCCCCATTGGCTGGCTCTCCATTGGATGCTTCTGATTGAGGAGGCGGAATGTCTATCACCGAAGCACGCGTCACTCAGCAACTCAGAAAAGTGGAGGATGAACGACAGTAGCAAGAGGGAGCAATGCGCTACTGTAACAATGCTCTCTCCTCAACCGGGAAAATATAGGCAAACCAAAGCCCATGGGGTCAGTAAAAACTTTTAATTACACTAAAGAGACTTCGTACAGTGCAACAGAGAATATTCGCTAGTACAGTATTCACAAGAGTCCATTTTACCATTTTAAATGAATTAGCACATTCCCCTGTCCTTCAGCACTCCTGTCAGGTTGCCCGTCTCTCAGTCTCTCCAGGTTTTGTTTTTGTGTGTATGTGTTTTTTAGTTTTGGTTACCAACCAACACATTAAAACTTTCAGCTGCTTTGGTCTCCAGTTTTAGGAAAACAAGTCCAGTGTCCCATACCCACCAAGACGTATTTTAAATACAATCCCAGTTCCTAAACTATTAAGAGAAAATGGGGGCCAGGAGTTCCTTTAGTTCTTTAGTTACATACTGGTCATCCTTTTAAACAACAGGGAGAGGTAAAAGAAAGGGACTGAAGGTGACTATGAATGAGAGATAAAAGACAAATACTATGCAGGAAAAATGAATCAGAGGGAAGGAGTCTGGGAGTGAAGAACACTACTGTCCATCATTCTTCCAGACCGGTCTTGAACTCTTTATATAGCTGGCCTCAAGCTTGTGCCACCATGCCTGGCCTGTCCATGACCCTTTACCCACTTTGCCTCTGTGGGAAAGGATAGCAGACAAGGGAAGAAAAAGATGTGAAACTAAGAAAACCAATCTCCAAAGGTCTTACTAGGAAAAGCTTAAAGAGCCCTTGCTCCATTATATTGGCGGTTCTCAGGGTAAAGAAATGAGGGACGGGGCTGGGGATTTAGCTCAGCGGTGTAAGCGCCTGCCTTGCAAGCACGTGGTTGTGAATTCGATCTCTGGTACCAATTTAAAAAAAAAGAAAGAAGTGAGGTGAGGGATATCAGAGCTGGTGCACACCTGTAGTCCCAGCACTTGGAAGGCTGAAGCAAGACAATCTTTGCAGGTTCAAGACCAGTCTGGGCTACAAAGTGAGCTCAAGGCCAGCCTGAACTGCATAGTGAGACCCTATCTCAGGGAAAAAAAAAAAAAAAGATTCAAATGATCTGTGATCTGTGGCCTCAACTCTTTGGTTGGCTATTTGTGACTAGAAATTGAAGGGATCTCTTGACAAAGTGCAGGAAGGGACAAAGAAAAAAAAGATAATGGGAGAAAACTTAAAATGGGACCAAGGGGCTGGGATAATGCTCAGTGGTACAGTGCCTGGGTAGCAAGCACAAGGTCCTGAGTTCAATTCCCAGTACCACACCAAAAAAAAAAAAAAAAAGGACCAACACAAGGAGTGATAGTGAAGGTATAGAAATATGGTTTTAAAAAGAAAAGAAATATGATTTTCAGATCCTTCCCTGGCCAAGATGGAAGAATGTGGCACAGCCGTGAGAAATCAAGGCTTCAGGTAGCTAGCACCTTTCAAATTGGCATCATGGCCTTTCCTGGGGCGGGACTATTAAAAAGGTGTAAGGGTCATCTGGGCCAAATGTCTCAAGTAGGAAGGCAGAGTTTGACTGCCTTCCCATTAGACTTACGGCACCTTTCGGCCAGTAACACAGGCTTGGTGGAGGAGGTGGAGTGGGGAGAATGAGGCAGGGAAAGAGTGCCATCTCCAAGCTCCTAAGGAGAGCATCTCAGATAATCTTGGCAGTATCTGGCTGGTGAATGCAGTGGTCCTAGTATTGGGTGACTTCCTGAACTGTTCTTTATTCTCTTGCAAGCACTGGGTACATGGCTAGGAAGACTCTTCATATCCAGGGGGAAGAAAACAAAAACATTCCATACCTGAAGCAGTTTAGCATCTGTGGCTGTGAATCTGAACAACTGGGGTATATATGTGTGTCATGGCTGCCTGCTGTGAGAACCTCCAACTGTTCCCTCCTAGGCTTGGCTCAGTAGCCTGAGGAAATGTGATAGGTGACACACAGCCAGCCTTTTGTCACTTTCTAAACCAAATGCTCTCTCAACCTGACTTTTCAGGGTGGTGCTCCAAGTCCAGTGTACTCCAGACAGCCTGCTCTACTTAAAATTGTGCTGCCCACGGTAGTCATGTGGGCCTGGGGAAGCCAATAGCTCATACTGTAGGAGGGATGCTGAAAGGACACAAGAGGGACAGGAACCTGGGACTGAGGAAAAAGCTATGTGACATTTTCTACCTGTCTGAGGAAGTGGGGTAGGCTCTGACAGCAAGACTGGTGCCCTAACAGGAATAAGACAATAGCTTAGTTCACAGATGCTTAAAAAATACACACACAAAATAAACTATCAACTTTTCTCTCTATCCTAATAACTCCCATAAAGAGAGGATGAGGGCTCTGCAGAGTCATACTCCCTGTGTGAAAGTGCCTAGCAACTTGTCCCAAGAGACAGGAAGAAGCAGCTCATTTCCAAATTTTAGAAAAGCAAGTGTAAGAGATGGGGCAGGAGAGGGCTGGGAGCAGCTGCTTAAGAGTCTGGGCTGAAAGCCCAAGAGGAGGAACCAGTAGTACAAAGCAAGCTATGTTATGTGCAGGCTCTTCTCAGCACCTCAGGACAGACCCAAAAGGAAGCCGGGGAGAGCCAGCAGGATGGAGGTGGGGTGGGGTCCTCAGGGCAGGACTGAGTACAGGGACTGAATGAGGCAGTCCAGTTCAGGAGGAGAATTAAAAATAGTAGGGGCAGGTGAGCCAGGCATGGAACCTCTTCAGCAAGACCAGTTCAAGTCTCTGCTCCAGGCCTAGACAGGCCACCTAGCCCCACGCAGGCTGGGGATGGGTTGGGCACATCAGAGAGGGCACTTGCTTCCCTGCTTTGCCCCCAGCCCAGCGTAGTGTTGGAAACAGCAAGCTACTCAGCCTGCTGTGTCTACCAGTGTCTTGAGTCCACCAGCTCAGGGCGCAGGCTGAGTTTCTTAAGGCTCTCGTACCCTACCACGATGACAATGGTGGAGGGCGTGGCTGAGATGATTCTGGCTGAGAGCCCCTTCATGAGGCCCCAAGGCCCCTCCTCTGCCATCAGCTGTCTGAAGGTCAGAATGATGGAGCTCTTGCCTTCAACCTGCAAAAGTCCACATGATGGCGGATCATTACTGGCAGTCAAAGCCCCTCTGCCCCATCTTGCTCTGCCTCAGGTGCAGGCGGGGAGGCGTCGACTGGAAGTCAGATGGCTAGACCGTGCTGCTGGGGGGCAGCACAGCATAGTGACTTACTGTGAGGTCAGGTGCCACACTACATGGGTTTGGAGTTTGCTCCCTAGCTTACAGTACAACATTGGGTAATTAATGCTCTTGTACATCAGTGTCCTCTAATATAAAACAGCAGCAGCAATACCTATACCATGAAGTTGTTTCTGGTTTTGATTTTTTGTGACACAGGGTCTCCTGTGTGGCCCAGGCTGGCCTTGAACTCATGGCAATCCTCCTGCCTCAGCCTCCTGAGTGCTGTGCTGAGATTACAGGCATGCGCGATCACACCTGGCTAATGAGGTTGTTTTGAATAAAAACAAACTAATACTTATAAATGCTGCCAACAGTACCTGGAAGACACTAAGTGCTCAGTGTTACCTGGTAACATCACTATCTAAGCTACAGAGCTGACTGTAGCGCTTCTCTGGACTGAGTGCTTTTCACCTCTGATCTCAGAGAGACTGAGGTTTTTTGTTTCTGTTTTGAGACAGGGTCTCCCTATGTGGTTCAGATTGATCTCGAACTCACTATGTAACCTAGGCTGGGCTCAAACTTGCTATCCTCTTGCCTCAGGCTCCCAAGTGCCGGGATCACAGACATGTACCACCACACCTGGCAGCTAAGGCGCCCCCTTACAGTTCCTCTTATCCCCGTACCTCCAGCTTGAGTGCCCCTCACGGCAGAGACCTATCATTTCCCCTGTTCTCTCAGAACACCAGCCTGAGGCGCATGAGAAGACTTGAAGTCTGACCCTTGCACTTTTGCTGCAAATCATTCAAATACCAATGTGATCATTTTCTTTTCCTTTTTTTTTTTTTTTTTTTTGAGACAGGGTCTTGCTGTGTGGTTCAGGCTGGCCCTGAACTTACTAAATAATCCAGGCTGGCCTCAAATTTGAGGCAATCAATCCTCCTGCCTGGGCCTCTCAAGTGCTAGGATTACGGATGTTTGCCACCACACCCAGCAATGTGTTCTTTTTCAAATGTTATGGCAGCATTCTTTCCTAAGGACAAAAATACCTATTTGCTGAATATCCCCTTTCTGACACTCTGATAGCAGAGAAATTGACTTTCTCCCCAACTAGCTTTGTTTATTACTGGTTTCATTTTTTTTCAGATAGGGGTCTCCGTATAATTTCCAGGCTAGTCTCAAATTTGGGGGTTCAAGTGACCTTCCTGCCTCAGCCACCCAAGTAGCTGGAACTACAGGCATGTCCTGTCTTACTCAGCTCCCCTACTTACCATGGTCTTTTCTTTCCTTCCTCTCTTCACCAGTTAGAATGACCATACTACCCTGTACATTTTTCTTAACTCTCCTTTCTTCCTAAGGTACCCAAATCCAGCATTAAAATCTCCTTCTGATTTCCATCTGAAACTTCACACAGTAAAACTTTCCCTTGGCATATCATATACTATCACTCAGATTCTATTTCCAGGTGAAAGAAGAGTCTTTGAGCTGACTGAAGACAGGGTTCTCATTTCTGGACAGTACTACCGTGGGCTCTGTCAGTGTTTCTGCTGAACCCACACAGCCCAGTCTGTGAAAGCTGTTTAAAAACTGCCGGTCTCCATAGAGAACTAGTGCTCTAGTGGAAAAACTACTTAGGAAACAAGCGAAATCAATATCTCTATGAACCACAAATGTGCAAGATGGGAGAGGAGGAAACAGTAAGAAATCCTGGAGGCAGGTGCATGTAACAGGGAGGCACGCGAGGCGGCAGACAAGTCTTGGCCGCTTTCTATGGATGCTAAGTACAGCATGGGCCTGACTGACCAGAAAGCCAAAGACCATCTTCCAGTGGCTTCTCCAGGAAGAGGCTTGGAGGGGACCAGCATTACCTGCACTCGGGTTCGGATGACATCCATGGGGTTGGTGAGGATGGAGGCAGTGGCTGCCGCAAGGGGTCCGGAGATGGCTTGAAGGATGATGTGAGGGCACTCCTTAGGGCACAGGTGCGAGAGCTGCTCTGGAACCCAGGGAGAGAGAATGCCTCAAGACACGAGATACCACTGCCTACTCTTCCTATGCCTGCTGCTTCTACTCGCTGGCACTCACAACCCTGACAAGCCCTCCATCCTTTACCCCTCAGACCTATAACTCCCAGTCTTCCTCTCTATTTCCACCTGCAGCCAACAAAAAATATTACACACCTCAGGCCCCCCCAGAAGGCATCTTGGTGACATTACCCATTTAAACAGGACAAGAGTCCTCTGGAAAAGGGGATCTCCAAACTTCTCTGCTTGCTGACTCCTTTCATCCAATGGACAGAAAAATCCTTCTTGAAGTAAAAATTGTGTACCCCTCTTGCTCAGCTCCTCCCCACTATGGGCTGCAGGGGCACGCATTGCAGATGTGCTGAGTTATGCATTGAAAAAGTCTGCTGGGATAGGTTAAAAACTGTGACAATGTCTGTCCCAATGGAACTGGGGGACTGCTGTGGGCAAGAGGGCTTTTCATTGCATGCTGTGTTCCTTTCCCTAGCTTTCAAACTGGGAGCCATGTGAGTGTTTTCACAAATGAAACCATAAATATTAAAATAGAAAGTCTTATCCTACAGTAAGAGCTTTTTGCTGGCCTATATCAAGAAAGAAGAATTCACTTTTCAAAATGCTAATGATGATGAATTGGTACCCAGATTCACTCATTCCCACTGCCCGCAATTAAATGTGCCTTTACCTTCTAGAGGTGAAAGACAAAAGTTTATTCATTTATCCAACAAAGATTTATTGATCACTACCATAAACTGGTCAACTCCAGTCCTGAGGATTTAACAGTGATTAAAAGAGCCTCAAATTCCTGTACTGAGGAAATTCATAATCTAGTAGGGGAAGATAGATAATAGTCAAATAAAAAAACAAAATACATAGCCATGCTAGAAAGTACATGCTGATGCTGTAGGTAAAAATAAAGCAGAAAAGAAAGAGAGAGTACCAAAGTAGAGTAAGAGAGAGGATTGTCTTTTTTTTTTTTTTGGTAGTGGGTATCGAACTCACGACATCAGACTTGCCAGGCAGGCGCTTATGCCGGCCCAGCGATTATCCTGGCCCAGATTGTCATTTTAAACACGGTAGACATGGAAGCCCTTCTAAGAACATGTTTTTTTGTTTTTTGTATTGGGAATTGAACTCAGGACCTTGCATCTTCCAGGGAGGTGCTTGTGCCGCTGAGCTATATCCCCAGCCCCAGAAGCCCTTCCAAGAAAGTACAGTACAGGCAGCAGTAAGTAAGGAGAGAGAGAGCTGGGTGAAGGTAAGCCAGATGGTTCTGGGGAAAGAGCTTTCAACCACAAGATAAAACCCTATGCGGGGCTGGGGATTTAGCTCAATGGCATAAGTGCCTGCCTGGCAAGCGTGAGGTCCTGAGTTGGATCCCCAGTACCGGGGGGGGGGGGCACCCTATGCAAAGGCCCAGAGGTAAAAGTATTCCAGGACCATGAAGTCTAGAAGCCTGGAACAGAATAAATGAGAGAAAGACGAGTAAATGAAAACCAACAGGTAAATCACTTATATAGCCTTGAGGCCACTGCACAGAGGAATCCTACTTTTACTCTGAGTGAAACGGGATGTAAAAACCTTGCGTCTCAGTGACTCCCTCTCAGCTCTCTCTCCTGAAACCAGTCACCTTTAAGGCTTTTTTTTCTTAATGTTTCTAGTTTTGATAGTTTGTGGCCACACAATTAAAGATAGAAGAAGTAGAGAGTTTGGGTTGGCAGGGCAAAAGTAAAGGCCGTGAAGTCCCAGGTGGCAGAGAGAATTCCTTAAACCCTGCCAAAACCACCTCTCCCCTAGTTTCTAATCTCCTTCTTCCCCAGAGTCCTGTAAACAGAAACAATGTGAACTGCTGGCGTGCCCCATGGCCCCCTGTTTCTCCTACAAAGAAGGTATTTTGCAATCCTTAGACTGTAGCATCAAGGACTGGCACTGCCTGCCTCTGTGGGCCCATCTGCTGTGGCTCTAGGCCTACAAGCTGCAGTGGGGTTGAGATTCTTGTTCTAATTACACTATGTGCCACCTTCCCAGGACTTAAGCAAAGGGTGAAAATAAGAAAGGAAAAAGGTTAGGATAGCTAAGACGATTGTGCTATAAATTCTGTAAGTTCTTGGTACAAAATAGTTACCATTCATAGGATTGAAACAATTTTGCATGTTTGTGTCTGGTGATCTGAGGAACTCTTAAAGATCACCATGTAAAATAACAGCCTTAGTTATGCTCCTACCACCTTGTTTTGAAGGCCTATATTGTCATTGTTTTGGGCTCTTTGCTATTGTTATTTGTCTTCTTTGTTTCTTGTCTTTCTTGCAGTTTTCTAGTTTTGTTTTGTATTTCCCTCTAATACAGAAAGGATAGGTACACACATAGAAGCTTATACATGTATAGAATTTTTACAAGAATCAATTATATTATGCGTCATGAAATGAACAGCTACTTTGAAGAAAAAGAGATATTGGGCTCGAGATTTAGCTCAGCGGCATAAGCGCCTACCTGGCAAGTGCTAGGTCGTGAGTTCGATCCCTGGTACCAAAAAAAAAAAAAAAAAAAAAAAAGAAAAAAAGAGACATTATAGTATCCATTGCTGATTCTGTATCATCATGCTGTAAAATCCACTAATGCTTTTGTTCTTTGTTCAGAGTGGTTTTCATCTGTTTTGTATTGTTTAACTTCAACATACATGAAGGTATGGACAGCTATTTTGAAGAGAACAAGAGACACTATATTATGGCAGCCATTATTGATTTTCCTATTGTCTGGTTTTGAAGGTCTGTAATGCCTTCATTACGCTGTTCTGATCAGTTTTATACCATTTTGTTTTGTATGAGTTCATTGTGTATGAAGATACGGACACCTATTTAGGAGAAAACAAGAGACGTGTGGTAGCCACTGTAGGCCTCCTGTCGTCTTGCTTTGAAATCTGTGTCACTTACATTGTTTTCTTCTGATCTGCTTTGTTCTGGGTTGTTTTGTTTTGTTTTGGTTTTTTTGGTACCGGGGATCAAACTCACGACCTCACACTTGCCAGGCAGGCACTTAAGCCACTGAGCTAAATCCCCAGACCGGGTTTTTTTTCTGTTTAGTTTTACCCTCTTTAAAATTAAAAGAAAAAAAGAAAGGAAAAAGGGTGATGAAGAGTCCATGTCTTTCCTTCCTCTTCATTAAAGAAAGGAAATGTTCATTGAGCCAGGAATGGTGGTACATAATCTGGAAGCCCAACACTTCTGAAGGCTGCAATGTGAGGATCACTAAATTTGATCCCAGTCTTGGAACTTAGCAAGCATTTGTCTCAAAACGAAAAATTTAAAAAAAAAATTAAACAGGCCTAGAGATGTTGCTCAGGGAAAATGCCCCAGTTTCAATTCCTAGTACTACAAAAGAAAGAGAAAGGAGGGAAAGAAGGAAGGAAGGAAGAAAGGAGGAGAGAGGCGAGGCGAGGCGAGGCGAGGCGAGGAGAGGAGGAGAAAAAAGTCAGGGATATAGCTCAGTAGCACAGCACCTGTCTGGCAAGCACAAGGTCCTGAGTTTAATTCCTGGTACCACCCCCAAAACAGAGACACAGTTTCTTGAGCACTTATTATCTACAGGCAGATGAGCTCAGACCAACTTGGTTTAAGTCCTTCCTGACTAAATGAAAGTGGGCAAATAATATAAATGAATATATATTCAATGCTTCTTAAACACCAGGCACTGTGATAAATATGAGATGTGAAACAAGGAAATGTCTGCATAAAACATATACTGAGCTGGGTATGGTGATATGCACTTGTAATCCTGGCACTTGGGAGGCTGAGACAGCAGAACTGCTTTGAGTTTGAGGCCAGCGTGGCTACATAGCCAGACTTTTTCTCAAAAAAAACTTAAATTAGGGCTGGAGGTTTAGCTCAGTGACACAAGTGCCTGCCTCGCAAGCGCAAGGCTGTGAGTTCAATTCTTAGTACCCAAAAAATGAAACAAACAAAGAAATGAAAACTTATAATTAGGAACCTGGAACCTGGAAGTTGGGGGTAAAATATTGCAAATTATGACAAGTGCTAGGAAGGAAATAAGGTGCTAAAACAGAAAACTGAAAGAGCCCGCTTTCCAAAGGGGAAGGAAGAGAAGTCTTTTTTGCAAAGCTGAGCCCTCAAGCCTGAGAAGGAGCCAGCTACTAAAGAACAGAGGAAAGGTGTCCCAGGCAAAGAGGGTACCATGCGACGGCCCTGGGGCATAACAGAGCTTGCTGTGCACCAGGAAACAATGGCCCAGCATGGACCCAGGCCAGAAAACAGAGCACACAAATTAGGGACGGGGCAGCAAACGGGCCAGGTTCCTCTGCAGATCTGTAGATGGTGGGGAAAAAAGCGGATTTATTCTAAATGCCCATGTGAGGCAAAAAGGAGTGAAAACAACCAATCTATACACATGAAGGGAACATATTTACTGAAAATTTATGATTCACCAGCCTCTGAACCAGGTGATGAAAAGCACAACAGAACAAGAGGAGAAACTATAAATGAGTCAAGAGGTCCAATAGGCAGAGTACCTGCCCACAACTCTAGACAGGTTAGTCTGAGAATGGAAAGATGTTGGAAACAGGGAAAACAAAATCAAATAAGGACAGACACAGACTGCAGAGAAAACATTCACATTTCCTGGGAAGCTTTGTTTTGGTTTGGTTCGATTCGTTTGTGCTACCGGGGAGGGAACCCAGGGCTGCTCTACCACTGCACTGCATGCCTGACTTTCATAATTTTTCTCATTTTGAGACAGGGTCTTGATAAATGGCTAAGCTCCTGCCTCAGCCTCCCAAGTGCTGGGATCACAAGTGTGAACCACCATCCCCAGCTCAGGAATCCAAGCTTTTAACTAAATAATCCAGAAGAAAGATTGTGCTAAACAAAAGAAATGGAGATGGCAAAAAAAAAAAAGTATAATCAGAAAAACAGTAGAAGCAGTAAAAAAGGACAGTGCCACAGAAACAAAATGATTTCAAGTTACATAGTAATTTCTTTATTTTTTTTTAACACCAAGTACATTTATTAGAAAAGAAAGTTATGAAATATTCTCGTATCTTTCCTTGAGAAATTTCAAAGTGTCAGATGCAAGGACAAAATGCCCACTTCAAAACGTAAGGAGCCGGTGGCGGTGACTAGGGAGGCCGCAAGCAGAGATACCCTACAGCTGGGCAGCACAGCTGTCCTAGGCAGTGGACAGCAGGCTCTCTCAGATCATCCTACGGCAAGGTGCTCTGCCCTTTCAGAATGCAATCCAGCAGAATGTCTTTTGAGAGGCCTCAAAAAATGTTATTCTTGGGCCAGGTATGGTGGTACATGTCTGTAATCCCAGCAATCCCGCACTTGGGAGGCTGAGGCGGGAGGATCGTTGTGAGTTCGAGACCAGCCTGGGCTGCAAAGTGAACTCAAGGCCAGCCTGAACTGCATAGTGAGACCCGGTCTCAAAAAAACCAAAAAAAAAAAAGTTATTCTTTTAGATAACAAGAAATAGGGGGAGATGGATCTTTTGCAAGTGGGAAGTAGACCAAGAGATGGAGGGAAGGTAGAAGAAGCAGAGGGGAAGGGGATGAGAAAAGAGTTAAGATGTGTTATGTACCAGCTCCCCATGTTGCTACCTCAAGTCAATTCCAGTGTACCCACAACATATGCAACACACTATTCTGTGTCTATCTTCTTTATCTGTCCCCTTTACTATACTATATGCTCCTTGAAGGCAAGGACCATATCTACTCACCTTTGAATCCCTCTGGAGTCAAACATTTGCTGCGTGAACAGCCACCCCATTAAAGCTCACTTCCACGCCGAAGTACACAGCAATGCCGTGTCGGCCCTATCACTAAGGCTCTTCCCTCCAACTTCCCCGGCCCCACTTACCTGCATAGAAGTGATAAAAGGGCCACCAGACCGCACTGTTTGGGATATAGGTAAGCAGTGAAGCCACATAGCCTCGGTAGAAGCCACGAAGCCCGTCGGCCCGCAGGATCTGCCTGATGATGTCCTTAGTTTGGCCAAAGGCAACAAGCCCTTGTCCTTCTAGGTTCCCACGCACCTGGAAGCGGCCCATTTTCTCACCCTTGCGCTGCATCATCAGGTGTTGGGATACCACGTCGATGGGCACAGTGATGCTCTGGGCCACAAGGGAGGCTGAGCCACCAGCCACCAGTGATTTGACCGTGTTGCTCTGACTGTAGTCAGCTACAAACTTCCGAGTGAGTTCATAGGTGGTGACGTAACACTGGCCAGAGATAAGGGTGAACGTGTTGACCAGGAACCCCCGGTATAGGCCGGTCACACCATCTGCTCGTAGAATCTTGATGAAGGCATCAAAGGTCCCGTGGTAGAGGCTCTTTCCCTTCTGAACCTGCAGTCGCGTGCGGATGAGGGTAAATGGGTAGACACTGACGCGGATCATCATGGTCATGGCCACGCCGAACACATAGAACTTCTTCTTGTCCAGGTGTTCCCACTCGATGATCTGGATGTTGCGTTTGTCCTCCATTATGCCTGAAGAGCTGGGATTCGGGCAGGGTGCAGGGATGGGAGGAAAGGGGTCAGGACTTGGTGCTCTCTCCTCCTGACTAGATGCCAAAGCCCCTCTCCTCAGGCTTCATCTCCTGAGGCACTCACCTCTCCTCTGAGACTTCACCTGGCTCTGCCCACTCCTGTCCCACACAGACCAGCAGCAGCATCCCTCTGTCCCCTTTACTGCCCTCTTACTGCCCTCTTCACTGCCCTTGACCAGTCCCTTCCCAGTTCAGGTCCCCTCCTCCATAAGCCACTCCTCACCAGTGTCTCCTTTGGCTCTACTAAACCTCAGCTCCCCACTCCAGCTTAGAGAAGTGTGAACCCTAAACTCTCTGTCCGAGGCATGGTGGCACAGCAGGGACCATTCTCCTTATCTGGCTCACACAGAAACAGTGCAGCATGCTGCAGACAAGCCAACTACCTGCAGGACCTAGGTGACCCCACTAAGTGAGACTGAGGAGGTTCCTGAAGGTTCCTGGGCTCACTGAGTATACACCACCTTGGGCCTGTCCTCTTCAGCAGGTGCCTCTTAAGTGCCACTCACCAGCTGACTCTCTTACTGACTACTAGATTGCCACACTGACCCCCTCTGAGCTCCCCTAAACACTCACTGCACTTGCATTTTCTCCAGCCCACATTAGAAGACAGTAGGGGAACATGTGTGAGTGGGACTTTCATGCCACAGGGCACCACTACCACCTGCCCAGCCTCAGGGAGACAAGGGGGAAGCCAGGAACAGGCCAAAGGCCAGAGTCCTCTTCAGGTTATTAGATAATTGCCTTAGAAAGAGAAAAGAACCAACTGAGAGCTATAGTTTACATGTGGAGCCTGGAAACCATGGGGTGGAGGACAGATGTGACCCTGTACTTTCAACCCTAATCACACAGACCACAACCTCGGGCCTAGAGAATAAAGGTAGGAAAAGGGACACAGAAGTCAGATTCTGCTTTAAGAAACTCACAGGTTGTTCCAGGAGGCACTGAAGCCTTCTGAAGAATGTATATAAAATACAGAGGAAAAGAAAGCAGGGCAAATTAATGTACATGGGGCCCACGTGTAAGTTCATCCATTGCCTAGATTTTCAAACAAAACCAATAAGCTTGCTAATGTAATAATCATATGAAACCAGGAGATTCAAGTTTAGGAAATGTGAAACAAGAAGACATCATATATCAGAAATATTCTTAGTGGTAATGTCATATGCTCCATTGTTTGGTAAGATGCTGGAAATTTTTACCCAGACAGGAAAAGTGGGAAGCTAAATTCCAGGAAGTGAGAACCAGGGGCTCCCCAAGTTTAGTGAGAAATCTATAAGAGCTGGGAAAGGAGGTGACCATGTCCTAAGGAAGATTCTAAAGGGCAGAAACATCCCACACAAGCAGCTCTGGGCCAGATGTGGTGGTGCACACCTGTAATCCCAGCATGTAGGAGGCTGAGGCAGGAGGATCACTGCAAGTTCAAGACCAGCCTGGGCTACAAAATGAGCTCAAGGTCAGCCTGAACTGCAAAGTGAGACCGTGTGTCAAAACAAAAACCCAAACCATGCAGCTCTGGCAGCAAACCTCACACTGTTACAGGACAGGGTCTAAAGAAGTTTCTGAAAAAAAGGATATGAAGAACCTGAAGTTACCTTATCCAGAGAATACAAGCTGACTCCTGGAATGGAAAAACAACTTTCAGGACTGGTCAATAAGAGGCACAAAAAAGATTTATTTAGAAGAAAAGTGCACACTTAGAAGGACATGTGTGAGCCCAGAGAATGAAAAGCATTCTTTTCTGGAGTTGGGAATATCTGTTTTTTCGTGAATGGAAACCTGGAGAATTTGTGAATCTATAGGAAGTTTCATCTTGGCCTACAGAAGAAAAGGATGGTCCATCCACATGTACAAAGATAATGAGCCAAGTTGAGGCAGGAGGATCTCTGCAAGTTTGAGGCCAGCCTGGGCTACAAAGTGAGTTCAAGGCCAGCCTGAACCATGTAGTGAAACCCTGCCCCAAAAAAAGACCAAAGATAATGGGCCACATTATAACAAAAAGACAGGGCCGGTGAATTATTTTTGTTTTAGTTTTGAAAGTGGATGATCTATGATGTTTTGCCTAAAAACATTCTTTAAGTCTCTAAGTCTGTTTCTTTATTAAATTTCTGCCCTTTCCTCTATCAAGTAAGCTAAGTTATAGACTTAAAGTATCTTTAAAGAATTTTGGGTCTCATGCACCTGGAAGAAAATGGGTACAAACAAGCCTAGGGAGTATGACTATGGGTAACTTTGGGTAACTTTCATTGTTCTGAAGTTGCAGGTTTCTTAAACATAAGACTTTGAAATTAGGATTTCCCTTGACTCCCTTTTACCTATCTTTATGTTTTCTATCCCACCTCAACACCAAGCGTCTAGTCAGAGTCCACCTTCAATCACCTTCCGCAGCTAGAGGCCCTAACTCAGGCTCAGGAGTTCCATGGGAAAAGCCCTCGGTTTGGATGGAAGTCAGTGGGGAGGCAAGATTGGCTTTGGGGAATCCCTGAGCTAGGCTGCATCATTTCCATAAAAAGTGGGCTTATTCACCGTGCAAACTGCTACCTAAGAGCTGAGACAAGGGAGAAACACATGGAACCAAGACAGGCTTCCCGAAGGATGAAGCCAGATGAGGGGACGAGGAATACATGTGACAGTGAAAACAAAAGAATACTGGCTTGGAGCAGGGAAAAGAGAAACCAGGTGTTGGCCAAAGTAGGAAGTCAAGGCTGTGGGAAATCAGCTAGAGATGGGGTTCAGCAGGCAGCAGAACTCCTAAAACAGAGTACCAATTGGTGGGAACACAGGTGACCAAGCCTATCCAGGCTCAGCCTAAGATAGCCACCAGTCCAGCAGGGCCATCTCCTCTAGGTCAAGCAAGAGAAGGTGGTCACAGTATTTCCAACACCACTGACAGATCAGCACATGTAAGGAAAATGCTAGGATTTAAAGAATACCTACCAACTCTTGCAATCCTTACAATTTAGCCTGTGTATATTAAACACTTCTGCTAAAGGAGGAGGTAGAGAGCTGGACAGAGTAAATGTAACAGGCCCAAGGTCATGCAGCTGGTCCATGGTGGAAGCAGAATCCAAGCCAAGACTTCTCTCCTCTGTCCTGCTTTCTTGGGAACTGAGAACTCCAACACGAAATCACTCTGTTCAGTTGAAAGCCAAGTCATTCCTACCGGTGGAGGGCAGAGTTCATACCCTGAGGGCCACAGGTCACCCAGAGTTAAGCACAGGCTCTTGGTCATGCAGCTGCTCAGCAACTTCTCAGCTCTGTGCACAGAAAGTGATCACTGCCTCTGCTTCCCCAGTGTGCTAGTGGAGCGACTCAGTGGCTGAGCAGGCGCATGTTGCCACAGGACAAATAGAGCAGGGCTCAAGCAGGAGGGCTGCCTGCCGGGCATGTGCAAACTTCATGCACACAGGGCAGGAGGGCAGAACGATGAAGGGTTCTGCTGCAGGACTTGGTTTTCTGGACACCAGCTACAGCATCTCCTGATGAGGAACCCTAAGGTGACACCTATGGTCCCACTGTCGGAGGCAGAATTCCCACTATGGACTACTCCAGTGAAAAGGGACACATTGGCTCAGGTATGTACACATTTTTTCCACTTCAACTCTTCTTGCACAAAACAAGTTCCTCTAAGTTCTAAGATAAGATTCTGGCTTACAAGGAAGTATCCACTGGGAGATAACAGAATGAACAGCTGTCATCAAGAGACTCACATTGGAGATCCACTTCCGTTACTTACTAGTGTAAGACTGGAACCAAATCACTTAACTGATACTCAATTTCTTCATCCGTGAAGTGGGATTAATAAAGCTTGCCATGACTTAAATAACAGTTTGCACTGCAGCATATAGGAGCTAATATCTGTAAAAAGCATTTTGTGAACAGAAAATCACTTCTGTTATTGCAGAAACTTCTGTTTCACCATGGTGTTTTGTGTTTTTGCCATGTGTAGTAGTCCACAGATCAGCAGTATTGGGCATCACCCAAGCTAGAAATAGAGAATTTCAGGTTGTACTACAGATCTGCTGAATAAGAACCAACATTTTAACAGGATCAGTAGGTCATATATATATAAAAGTTATTATGGGGCCAGGGATTTAGCTCAGCGTCATAAGCACCTGCCTTGCAAGCAGTTCGATCTCCAATACCAAAAAAAAAAAAAAAAAAAAATTATTATGGATTGTCACTATTAAGAATTGCCAGCCAGGTGTTGTGGCAAACCCCTGCACTTCCAGAACTCTGGAAGCTGAGGCACAGGACTGTAAGTTTGAGTCTTGCCTGGGCAACTTAGTGAGACCTGCCTCAGAAAATAAATGGGGATGGGGGTGGTTGGTGTACACCTGTAATTCCAGTACTGGAAAGGCTCAGGCACAAGGATCGCTGCAAGTTCAAGACCAGCCTGGGCTACAAAATAAGCTCAAGACCAGCCTGAACTGCAGAGCAATACCCTGTCTCAAAAAAAACAAAAAAACAAAAAAAACACCTTCTACACCAGGTGGGCTGGTGGCTCATCATATAATGCCAGTACTTGGGACACTGAGGCAGGAGGATCAGCCTGAGTTCAAGGCCAGCCTCACCTACACAGTAAGTTCAAGGTCACTCTAAACTACAGAGTGAGGTCCTGTCTCAAAAAAAAAAAAATCACCTTCTACAATTCATGACAAGACAATCACTTGGGGTTGGAAATAAGGGACAAGCATCCTCTGGTCTGCCTGCATTTGCATCTAGGTCGTGCATCCTGGACCGTGAATATATGTTCACCATTCCTACTGAATATATATTCCCTATGTGACATCCTTAGTGATGCTTCCGCTGACCCCTCCTTCAAGATAATCTCCCTCAGACTAGGTGAGAATCTCATCAAGCCTTCCTTGGTCTTCCATAGGTACCCACGGGATCACGCATCACCGACATCACGTGACAACCTCTCCACTCACTCCAGGTGACAATCCCCTTTATGCATCGTCTGTCTTTAGATCTAACCCTCTCCACGCTTCGTCACTGTCAGCGAATCTCACACTCCTGCACCAGGAACAGATGCTCCCCTGGACTGCCCTTCAGTCCCTAAACTGCGGGGTGGGATCCCACGGCGCTGCAGCCCGGCACCACGGACACCACTACCTTCTGACAGGTCCCAGTCTCCAGAGACCGCGGCTGACAGACACCCCAAATCCAAGGCTCACCTTCTGAGACCCCGGAGGTTCTCCTGCATCTGAGGCGCACTCCAAGCCCGGACTTCTAGGCCACAGCCCAGGCTCGACCCTCCGTACCCAGCGAGTGGGGGCCTCCGGTCGCATCTTCCTCCATCTCGACTCTGCTCCCGGTGCTACCGGAACCGGAAACTGGAACGCTGTCATTACCTCCCCCTAGGAAGGCGGGAACAAGTGGTAGATAACTCACCAATGGCGTTCTGAGCCTTCGACCCTCCCCCGGAAGCGAGGTTGGACTGCTCTGACCCCCTATTAGGAATAGGGCAGTCGCCAGTCTCCCTTTAGGCTCGCTGTGCGTGGTTCCTAAAAGTGCGCGCGCGTTCTCCTTGGATTCTTTCTAATTCATGGAAACTGGGGGCTTTTCTTGGCGATCCACTTGTAAATTGGGTCACCTTGTGTTTCAGGATTTGTTGAAATCTTGACAGTAAATTTTTGTGTAACTATTACTAGAGGTCCAAGTGAGGGAGGAAGGACTGAAGTTAGATAAGTAAAATAACCCATACTGAGGTTCGGTAACAAAAAAAGGCAGGAATAGGAGACATCCTGGAGTCGGGGGAAAGGACGTTAGGAATGCCATCTAGTTCTGAGAATGGTTTTATTTCTTGTTTGGCTTGTCTTGTTTTGGTGTGCGTGTGTGTGTTTGAGACAGAATCACGCTACATTGTCCAGGCTGGCCTTGAACTTAATTAAGTTCAGATCAGGCTGGCTTCTATCCTTCTGCATTGGCCTCCTGAATGCTGGAATTACAGGTGTTCACCACCACACCTGCCCTATCTATAGAGTTTTGAAGTTTGTTTATTCTACCTGAGCAACTATTTTGAAGATAACAATATGCCATATAACACCCATTGTTAAATTCCTATCCTCTTGTTTTTACATCCTGTGTCACTCGTGTTTTCGTTGTTGATGTTACCCATTGGCTTTTGTTGTTTTTTTTTTATGTTTGCTTTTTGATTTTTTTCTGTGCTTTTTTCTCTTTAAAATAAAAAATTGTTTATTCGATATTTTCATTCTTCCATTGGCTTTTGTGTTTTTTTGTTTACTTTTTGATTTTTTTCTGTGCTTTTTTCTCTGTAAAATAAAATAAAAAATTGTTTATATTTTCATTCTTCCATTTTTATTTCTTTCGATTTTGCTAACTTATAGCTAAACTTTTTTTTTAAACCATATAATGGGGTACCATGTGATGTTTAAATACATGTATACATGTATGATGTTTAAGATTAACCATATCTATCCTTTATCATTTCTTTATAATGAAAGCATTCAGAATCCTTGCTTGTAGCATTATAACAAACACAATATATATAATTGTTATCTATAGTCACTTTATGTGCCAAAACATTAGAACTTCTCAATCTTAATTTTATACCTATTGGTCAAACTTTCCCCCACCTCTCCTTGCTCCTCTCAGCCTCTGCTAACCACCATTCTACTTTCATTTCTTTGAAATAATTTTGTATATTCCACAAATGAGTGGGAGTATATGGTACTTATCTTACA
>PVJX010004932.1:39956-89772 GCA_004027295.1 Dolichotis patagonum
TTTTGCGGTACTGGGGATTGAACTCACGACCTTGCACTTGCCAGGCAGGCACTTATGCCGCTGAGCTAAATCCCCAGCCCTTGTTTTGGTTTCTGATATAGGGTCTTGATATGTAGTTCAGGCTGGCCTTGAACTCACTGTGTAGCCAAAATTGGCCTTGAATTTGCAGCAATCCTCCTGCCTCAGAGTGGTGGGATTACAGGCGTGTGCTACCTCTGCTACCACACCCAGCTACTTTAGTTGTTTCTATTTCTGGTTTTTTTTTTTTTTTTTTTTTTTTTGGGTACCGGAGATCGAACTCACGACCTTGTGCTTGCCTGGCAGGTGCTTAAGCCACTGAGCTAAATCCCCAGCCCCTGTTTCTATTTCTTGGTTTGTTGTTGTCTGTTTGTTTAAAATGGGATCTCACTATGTAGTTCAGGCTGGCCTTGAAGTCAGTATGTAGGTCAGGCTGTCCTTGAACTCACTGGCAATCTTCCTGCCTCAGCCTCCCAAAATGCTGGGATTATAGGTGTGAACCACCACACCTGGTATTTCTGGGTATTGAGAATAATGCTATAATAAGTATAGGATTTTGCTTTGTTTTGTTTTGTCTTTTTGAGACAGGGTCTCACTATGCAGTTCAGACTGACCTGGAACTCACTTTGTAACCCAGGCTGGCCTCCAGTTTTTAGTGATCCTCCTGCCTCAGCCTCCCAAGTGCTGAGATTACAAATGTGTGCCACCACACCCAGCTGGTCATTTACTTTGTGTACTCACCAAGCAGTGGAATGACTGGGTCATATGGTTGTTCTACTTTTAAATTTTTGTAGAAATCCCATGCTGTCTTCCATAATGTCCATACCAACATTCCAAACAATGCTGTGTGAGGATTCCCTTTTCTCTTCATCTTTGTCAGCACTCATTACCTTTTGTCTTTTTGATAGCACCCACAAAGTGAGGTGATATATCATTGTGGTATTAAGAAGTCCTGTGACAGGCTGGAGTACTAGAATACTGGTAGTGTGGCTCAGACCAAATTCTAAAGCTTCAAGACAGGCACAGTGGCACATGCCTGTGATTCCAGCACTCGGGAGGGTGAGGCAGGATCACTGAGAGTTTAAGGCCAGTCAGAACTACCTGGTGAGTTCAAGACCAGCATGAACTACACGGCAAGATCGTGCTCAAAAAGCAAAATGAAAAAAACAACAAAATCAAATCCTGAAGCTTCAGAACCAAAGACTAATAAAGACCTCAGAAGCTGGGGCTGCTAACGTAAGTCCTGGAGTTCCAAGGCTGGAGAGTCTAGAGTTCTGGTCTCTAAGGAGGAAAAAAGGATAAATACATACATTTCTGTGCCTCTCTCCTACCCCATTTCTTGGGATTGGGTTAAATCCAGGAAGCTCAGTGCTAAATTCTGTTCCTTTTTCATTTTATTTTAAAATTTTATTCCAAAACAGGATCTTGCTAATTGCAGTTTGACCTTGAACTTGCAATCCTCTTGCCTCAGCCTCCTGAGTAGCTGGGATTACAAGTGCGTTCTCCTTTCTTCTGTCTGGTCCCCTCACTAATTGGATGGTCCCCTTATTTGTTGAGAGTAGATCTTCTCCATTTAGTTCACCATCTCACACACATACATGCACACATGCAGATACACACCAGTTTCCTCTGGAAAAAGCATCACCCAAAAGTGATGCTTTACCAGGTCTCTAGGTATTCCTTAATCTGATCCATCTGACACCTGAATTGACCACCATAGGGAAATGGTTCAAGGAGCCTTAGGGTCACCTGGTTAAAGATGCCAGGCTTGTCCTGCCTTACACGGCATGGAGCCCAGGAGAAAGCATGACTTTGGAGCTGTGTATCTGGCAATGTGAGATCCACAATGCTTCAAAATGGATTTTCCTCCCACTCCTTTTGTGATATCAGGTATTAAACCAAGCTTTTTGAATGTTTGAGACAGTGTCTCACTAAATTGCTAAACTGCCCAAGTGAGACTTGAACTTGTGATCTTTCTGTCTCAGCCTTTCAAAGTACTGTGATCCCAGGCTTGTGCCACCACAACTGGATGCCTTTATTATTAGTATTATTATTTTATTTATTTTGAGACAGGGTCTCACTAAACTGCCTGGGTTGGGCTCAAATTTGCCATGCTCAGCAAGTCCAATCCATTTATCTATTAGGTAAAAAAATTTAGGTGCAGACAGAACAAAGTGTATAAGTCTATTTTTTAAATAAACCTTTCTCCTTTATTTTTTTTATTTTATTTTATTTTATTTTAGTTTAGTTTAGTTTAGTTTGTTCTGGTACCGGAGATCGAACTCACGACCACACGCTTGCAAAGCAGGCGCTTGTGTGGCTGAGCTAAATCCCCAGCCTGTATGAGTCTATTAACAGCACATGAAAGCCTGGAGCCCCTTCCACTGCCACATGCGGCCCCACATCCCTCAGTCCAGAGGTCATTAGGACAACAAGAGGAAGCCAGGAATAGGGGCTTGGAAATGTGAAGGCTGTAGTAAAAGTGCACTGTGGGGTGGAAAGTGGAAAAGGAGCCAGTAGGAGAAAGAAATAACTAGAGGAGGCAAACAATTCTGATTGAAAATCCACTAGAAATAGGTCCAGAAGAGACATTTGCGCGTTCATGTTCACTAGTATGCACAGTTGTCAAAGATGGAAGCAACCCAGGTATTCACTGATTGATGAATGGATAAAGAAACTCTGGAATAAATAAACAATGGAATGTTATTCAGCTTTAAAAAATAATAACATCCTGTTGAGACAGGCATGTTGGTACATACCTGTAATCCCAGCACACTGAGAGGCTGAGGCAGGAAGATCAGGAGTGGAGCCCAACCTAGGCAACCTAGAGAATTAGTGAGACTCTGTCTCAAGGTAAAAAATAAGATAAGAGCTCAGGCTGAGAGAGAATCTGTAGATGTCGCTCAGTGTAAAGGCCCTAGGTTTAACACCCAGTACTGAGGGGTGGCAATGAAAAGAAAATCAATCATATTGAAAGATACAACACAAGTGAACTTAGAGGACCATAAAAGGACAAGTATTGTATAATTCCATTTATATGAGTTATGGAGAGCAGCTAAACTCGTCAAAACAAAAAGAATGGTAGTTTGCCAGGTCCTAGCAAGTGGGCGGGATGAGGGGTTGCTGTTTAATGGGTATGGAGTTTCAGTTTTGCAAGATGCAACACTTGTAGAGTAGAGATCTGTCATACAGCAGTGTGAATACAGTGACCACCACTGAATACCACAGACAGAGAGGACGCCTTGACTGAAGGCTGGACCATGCTTTTGTGACAGGGGGTAGAAAAGGTAGTGGTGGCAGTGTGGGTGGAGCCTTGCGTGTCAGCCACCAAATGGGAGGTGGCCAGGCTGGGGGAGGCTTCACACTCTTCTTATAAATTCATCCACCAAGATTTGAAACTAGCTGCTGCTGGCGTGGGGGGGGTGGGATGGGGGGAGTTTGAGCTGGAGTCACGATAAGTGTGGGAGAGTCGAGGACAGCAACTGTGGGGACCATGGCACATAGTTAGTGGCACATAAAGTGTGGCACGCCGTCTAGCAGATACAAGCAGAGACTGCCAGAAGGAGGTGCTGAGGCTGGATCAGAGGCAGACAGGGGTTCCGAGAGCACCCCCTCCCCACCTGGCCTCTTCCCGCTGGTGGATAGCCTTGGACTCCTTGCTCCCCTCACAGCCTGGCTGTCCTCTGCCGAAGCATCCTGCTCCAATGGAAACGTCAGCATCCATAAGCTTTTGTCTTTTTAATAAAAAATAATTTTCTGTGACAAGCAGTTTTCAAACAGAGGAAAAGAGAGAGGAGAGAGGTCAAGGTCACCAGGGTAAAGGGAAGACTACCCCTGCCATGTTAGTCGGCAAAGGGAGCAGCCCGCCCCAACAGAAGCAAGAAGGGAGGTGTCAGCTGCAGGAACAGCTCCCTGGAGTCAGTGAGGGGAACGGGAGGAGTCAGCTCCCTCCCGAAGAACCTAGATACTCCTGAGACAGGGGTGTTTGTGTCCAAGGTAGCAGCTGCCTTCAAAGTGAGTTTCCAGAAGTGTTGTCCCAGCTTATGGTGGTTTACTGTCTGGGCTGCATTACCGTCGGGTCCTGGAACACCCAGGTTTTAGGGTCTTCGGGAGCGGGACATTTCTGGAGGGTTCCTGGATGGCCAGAATGGAAGGACCCTCTCCAGGTCCTCGTGTCACAGCACAGGTACAGGTCTGGGGGCACCTACGTCAGAAAGCCTCGTGCTTGGTAGAAGGGAGTGGCACTGGGGAGGAGTGCTCCATGCAGGGCCTCACGGAGTGCTACTGGCGGCACAGATGGCAGAAGCAGCTCTTGTCAGAGGCAGGAGATTGCAATATGCACCGCTCTCTGCGCCCTAGTCAGGGCTTCACAGCTTGGGGGCACAGTCAGCATGGCTAGGTGCATGTCCTACTCAAAAGGCCAGCCTGCACCCACAGTTTAAGCCATGTCAGTGCCCAGATGGTTATTGTCAGCATCCACATCAGTGGCAGAGGTCCGGCTTTCTTTTCGGGGCTCAAGGCATGGCTGCCTGCTCAAGGGGGCCTTATCCCCAGAGGGCAGGGTTCCACAGCCCTGGACCTTGCCCCGGGCCCGCAGTGCCCCCAGTGGGGAGGAGAGGAGGACAATAAGGGCTCCTGAGAGCACTAAGGCAAGAAGGACAGTGACAATGAGAAAGTGAGGCCAATAGGACCGCTGGGCAGCCATGGCAGCCCCACCACCAACCCTGGTCAGTGGGACCTGCACACGCTCCCGGGGAATGCCTGCCAGTTCTGGATCCATGGCCAGAGGCTGGTCCTGGCTGGCCACCCAGTAGGAGACCACTGGGTATGAGAAGCCATTCTCAGTGGCTATGCACTGGTAGAGACCGCCCACTCCATCCTGTGGCAACAGCAAGAGGGAGCCATTGTAGACAGCAGACGAGGCCTCTGGGATTTCCCCTGTGCCGTGATTCCAGCGGTAAGAGGCCAGTGCTGACAGGTGAGGGCAGGGGAGTTCCAGGATGGAGTTGGGGACCACCAGGACTTCTTTAACTAGAGGACAAGGAAAGATGGTTAAGAGAAGGCAAGAAAGACGATAGGGAAGAGAATGACTGACCTGCATTTGGACCCTAACTCTCATCTCCAGCTTCCATTTCAACTCTCAGACTCAACGCTCATCCCTTCTTCGTCTTCAGACTGAACCCCAACTATCCTCCAGTGCTTCTAACTCCAAATTGGTATCAAAACCAACCTCTGCCTCAACCTGAATCCTGGTTTAGCCTCTAGCTCAGAATTCTTTCTTCCCTGTGGCCAGGACCCAGATCCATCCCAACTCTGGGGTTCAGGTCTCTGGTAGACAGGTACTGGGGAAGACATGGGGACAGGAGTGCCCACCCTAACCCAGAGGTCCTGCCCAAGTCCCGCGCTTACTGATTTGGGGACGGCTCTGAGGCCGGTGGCTCCTGCCCATGGGGCCCTTGGCACATGCCCACTCTGGATTCCCTCGTTCCATGTCCTGCTTCCAGTGTTTCCTGAGGAGAGTAAAAATCACCCCTTGAAACAACAGAAATGGGAAGAGCAGGAAGGGATGGAAGCGCAGAGAGGAAGTCAATAAGCCAAGGAGACAAGATTGCACAGAGGGAGGGACTGGGGACCCAGGAGGGCTGGCGCAGCTTCGGAACTGTCGGCCAAATGCCAGGCCAGGAGAAGCCCACCATGGGAGGGGTGGGTCTTGGAGTTAAAGCATTAGAGGGCCCCGGGGAGAGAAGAGCAGCAGAATCTAGGGAAAAAAGGTGCCAGCAGGTTTCCTCACCTGCTACCCAGGACTGGCACTTACAGGTCAGGGGTGGACAGAAGGCAGCAAACTTGAGACTCAGGGTTCCAGGCACAGTGGGGGTCCCGGGCAAGGACACAGTCCATACAGGTCTCGTAGACACTACAGTTGGCTCGGGGCACCTTTTGGACACCTCCTGAGAAGCCTACGAACACCGCACCCTGGAGGAGAGATGAATGTAAGGAGGCTCCGGGACACCTCGCACCCTTCCAGTCCCACCAGGCCAATGGACAATCAGTTCCTCTCTCACCTGGCTGGGGGCCAGCTGCAGGTTTCGCACAGGTTCAGGGGCGGTGAGCAGTTGGATCTCCTCCACCAGGTACGCACTGTTGTCCCGGCTCACCACAGCCTTGTGCAGGGCCCCAGTGGCTGTGGGGAAAGACAGCTGAGACCCCCCGCCACCTCTGTGGCCCCTCACTGTACGGCCTCCCCACTGTCAGATGCTCCCTGTGCAGCACTGGTGCCCTGGGCACGGACTGGCTGGGCCACCCCCTCCTCCCAGCACCCCTTCCTCTCTTCGCTGTCCCAGTTGGAAGGAGGGAGCTTTACCCTCGGTGTCCCCAGCTCCCCTCTACCCACTTGCTCCTCACCCTGACAAGACTTAAAGTCCATATGCCTCTTCCTAAAACCACTGAACACGTCCCACCAAATCCCATAACGCTGAAAGCTCTGGAAGGGCAGGGACTGGATCGTCTTCCTCCCTTGATGTATTTCCAGAAACAAGCAAGGTACCAGGTACAGTAAACATTTGCTGAACAAATGAACAAATGTCTGATCTCAAAGGTTGCCCTCCTCAGCTGGGGTGCAGCCCATGCTGGCCCTGTGCAGGGCACCCTGAAGCCAGTTACTCACAGGTGCCCAGGTACATAACAACATGGCTGTGGCCACCAATGTCTTGGGCTGTCTCCACCGCAAGCTGTGTATACTCCACTCCAGACTTCACCAGCAGCGGTGTCTCCACCACCTGCCCGTCCATCAGGAAATGGTCCTTCATGAAGGCCAAGATTTTATCAGCGGAGGGGCCCACCGAACACTGCAGGAGACAGGAGGCGGCTCAGTTAGCTCATCGCTTCGTGCAGTGCTGCCTCCTCCGTCCCTCCCACCCTGGCTGCTGTCTGGCTGCTGTTATTCTTTGCCTTCTTCCCCCAAGAAAGAAGATTCTCAGCTCAGTCTTTTGAGACGTCTGGCTGCAAGTTCCAGTCCTGGTGCCTGAAGTTCCTCAGCTACAAGGATAAAACGCACCAAAATACAGAACGTAATCAGCGCGTTGCTTGGCACGCAGTAAGTACTGGATGTGTGGTAACTGTTGTTCCTGCCCATTTCCTCAGCACCTGTACCGCAGCTACCCCGAAGCCAGCCCCTGCAGCCAAGGACGATATTTAGCTTTGCAGTCCCAGGCCAAGCCCAGGTTTCGGTGCACAGATGGTGCTCAGCAAGCATCTGCTGATTCACGGACTGAATGAAGGGTGTCACAGAGAGAAGCGGTGCTGCACGGAGTGTGTCTCTCCTGGGAGAGCCCCTCCTCCACCCTGGGACTCCTTTTTCTCAGAAATGAGGGGGTTGGGCCAGCTGCTCACCAAAGGCCCTGCCGACACAAGTGTGCTATGGCTCTGGGACACCTGTGTCCTTGTCCTCCAGGTTCAAGAGCACCTTAGGAGGCCAGCTTCAACTCTGCCACTGCTAAACTGCATCTACAGACAAGTGACTTCCTCCCTCTTTAGCTTATAGATAAGCTTGCTTATCTATAAAGCAACATAACAACTACACCCCATCTTGATGCCAGCAGGAACACACACACGTACTTCTGCCTCTTCCCAAAGGTATTTCTTTTTAGAAGTGGAAAACTAAAGGGATGCACAAAACAGAGGAAAAGGCAAAATATTCCACATTTTGAAGCAGGGAAGCAAATGAACAAATAAGAACAAACTCAGAGAAAAAAGAGTCTTCTTGAACCAGGTCTGGGAGAAGCCCTCAAACCATCTGATTTACAAGGTAAATTTCTAAAATGCATGAATGCTGGCTCACTATCCCTTGAAAGTCACGCTGAGGGAGGGCTACATAGAGAAGATCATTGCAAAGTCTTTTTATCCTCCAAGTTCCACACAGCTGATGACTACCTCTTCCATATCCTGCTCCAAATCGGGAAGCTGCTTCTCTGGGAAGGGTAAACAGAGGGTCTTACACAGGAGAGCAGACCCAGTGGCCGAGGACACGACCCTGAAGGCAGAGACTGAATACAAGTGGGCACATCACGTAATAGGACTCTCCCCATACCCAGCGGTCTTCCCCTATGACTCCTGGGCACGAGGAGCCAGACAATTTCTCTGCAAGCAAACGACAGAAGAGTCTGGCGAAGCAGACTAGAGGGCCAGGAGGAAAGACTTTGATATTGCACTGATGGCCACCAGCCACCAGCCCAGCCAGAGGATTTTCAGCGGGGTTATAATGGAGCCCAAATTGCCAAGCCCTACTCCTGGGCACAGAGCTTCCAAACAGCTTCAGTGTTCCTTCCTCTTAAATATGTAGATAAAAGGGCATGGTGGCACACACATGTGATTCCCAGATACTTGGGAGGCAAAGGAAGGAGTATCACAAGTTCAAGGCCAGCCTGGGCAATTTAGTGACAGCATCATCAAAAAAAAATCATAATAACAATAATAAATAAAAAGGAAGAGATGGAAACGTAGCTCAGCACTCCCTGGGTTCAATTCCCAGAAGTACAAATAAATCAATAGAGTAGGTTGCAAAGTGCTACCAGAACTATGAACACGAAAGAAAGAAACCAAAATAATTTTTTTAAAAAAGAGAATAAAACCTAAGAGGAAATAAATTCAAAGAGAATACCACTTCACAGAAAACCAGCATTACTATCCTGAGTAAGATCACTGAAGATAGCATACTTTTTTTTTCGGTACTGGAGATCAAACTCACAACCTCACGCTTGTCAGGCAGGCACTTATACCGCTGAGCTCAATCCCCAGCCGATGAAACTTAAGAAACAAGAACAGAAAGCTGTTCAAGAAGGGTTTCATGTCACACACAAAGGGCTCCAGATATCTCCTGTATTCAAAAGGAAGGATAAATTATCTCAGTGAAAGAGTGATCTCCCCCAGTGAAATCTGAATATCATCAAGTCTCTAGATCTAATTGAGCAATTTAAAGGAATACTTAAATTACACCACAAAACTGCAATCATTAAGATCCAGATTGTGACCTGGGTGTGGTGGATCATGCTTATGCTCCCAGAACTCTGGGGAGGTTGAGGCAGGAAGATTGAAGGTTCAAGCCTAGCCTGAGCAATCTAGTGACTCTGTGAGACCCTGTCTCAAAATAAAAAATAAAATAAAATAAATAATAAGGGTTGGGAATGTAGCTGAGTGGGAAGGCCTTGGATTCAATCCCCAGCCTGTCTGTCTGTCTGTCTGTCTCCTCTCTCCTCTCTCTCTCTCCTAATAGATGGTGCAGAAGATAAAATTGAGACATTCCCAAAGACTTGAAAAACAGGAAATGTTAAAGAGTAGACAGCCAGCCTAGAAGACTCAGGGAGAAGTGAAAAACATCCATCAGAACATAAGTGCCAGAAGTGAAGGGCCTTTAGACTGTCTTGCTCATGGATGGAACCCCAGTGCTTACAATGGTAACATATATCCTCAATAAATATTTGTTGAATATAAAAGAAATAGATATAATTCAAGAAAACTTTTTCTATAGTGTTAGGGATCAAACCCAGGACCTTGTGCATACTACCAAAGCATTGTACTGCTGAGCTTCATCTCCAGTCAAGCAAAACTTCTTAGAACTAAACAAACTAAAGGAGTATCAGGCATGGTGATGCACACCTATAATCCTAGCACTCAGGAGGCTGAGGCAGGAAGATCGATGAGTTCAAGGCATGGGCTACAAGTGAGTTTAAGGTCAGCCTGAACTACACAGCAAGACCCTGTCCCAAAAAGACAAAACAAACAAAACAAAAGAAAACAAAACAAAACAAACAAAAAAACCCCCACCATCATGAAAAATTTTTTTGTCTTTTTTTTTCTCCTTTTTTGGTACCAGGAATCAAAGTTAGGGCCTCACGCTTGCTAGCCATGCGGTACATAGCTGAGCTACAACCACAGCTCACTACTATGACATTTTAGACAATTCCATGAAAAAAGACACAGAGTCTAGTGAGAAAAAAACAGATTACATTCAAAGGACTAAGAGTCTGGCTCTGCACATCTCCACAGTAGCACTGTATGCTAGAATACAAAAGAACAAAACTTTGAAGGAAAACTCTTTCTTTTTGCTTTTTGTTTTTGCTCTTTTGTGTATCTGTAATCAAATGAGAAAATTATTTCTGTTATAGAAATATATATCTAGGCTGGGGATTTAGCTCAGCAGCATATGTGCCTGTCTGGCAAATGCGAGGTCATGAGTTCGATTTCCGGTACCAAAAAAGAAAAAAAAGAGAGAAAGAAATATATATCTGAAGAGCATGGTAGTTCACATTTGTAATACCATTTACTTGGAAGGCTAAGGCAGGAGAATCACAAGTTCCAAGCCAGCCTGGGCAGTCAGCAAGACTTTGTCTCAGAAATAAAATTTTAAAAGCTGGCAGATATGGCAGAGCACTTGCCTGGCATGTGGGAGGCCCTGGTTTCAATCTCCAGTACTTCCAAAAAAAAAAAAAAAAAAGATTACATATGTCTATCTAAACCATCAAATGTGAAAGAAGAATAAAGATATTTTCAGACATTCAAGTTCTCAGCAACTTTTACCTGCTATGTATTTTTTTTTTCCAGGAATCGATGAGATAGCTAAAAAAATAAGTGAAAAAGAGGAAGCAAAAAACACCAGATGTGGTGTTTCAGAAAACACCAAGTGAATCCCCAGGACAGGAGGAAGGGAGGCTCCAGGGTGGCACTGTGCTCTGGATATAGAAGCCACCAGGCTAGAAGGAGCAGAGATGAAGGGTTTCCAGGAAGATGAAACTGATGAAACAGCTAAAGGGTCTGTGTTCGGGAGCTACTCAGACAGTTCAGGGAATGTTTGGGTCAGAGCAGAGATAAAACGCATAGAAAACAAAGCAAGTTTACAAGAGGGAGAGACAATTACTAAGTTCAGGGGAAATAAAAATTATGCAAAAAGAAAAGGTAATCATAGCTTACAGGCTGGCTTTCTGCTCTAAATAATAGGAGTCATATATAAATATTATTTTAATCAAAATTACCGTAAAACTATACTAGGGGGTTGGGGGGTGGGCGCAAGAGTGAGTTAGGTAGCCTCTTGGTTGATGCGGGGAGGGTGTGGACAGCCTACTTTGAGCTCACTCATTTTCAGGGTATGTATTCCCTCCACAGATGAACACCTTACCTACCTCTGTCATGTCGTGTTCTCTAGAAACCACTGGATGTGAATTTGCAAAGAGATATGCAAAAACAGTTTTTGTTAGTTGCTTCAAGTAGGGTCCAGCACACCACCAGGTGGGGAATCCTCATCTTCCAAAATGGGAATTCAGTAGGTACTGTCTGAAGCTGATATATTAAGAAGAACATGGGACACAGGTCTGGGAGTGTAGCTCAGTGGTAGAGTGTTTGTCTAGCTTGGCAAGGCCCTGAGTGTGAGCCCCAGCACTGCAACAACAGCAACAAGAGCATGGTATTTAGAGATCTGCACATAAATAAAGACTCCTCCAAAAGAGTTCAAAGTGCCCAGCATGGTGACACACTCCTGTATCCCCAGCACTGGAGGCTGAGGCAGAAGGACCACAAGTTCAAGGCCAGTTTGAGCTTCATGAGTTTTCATCTCTATAGTAAGACTCTGTCTCAAAAAAATAAAATAAAATAAAATAAAATAAAATAAGACAAGATAAGATAAGATAAAATAAAATAAAATAATAAAAGAGTTAAAGGTGATTGGGAAGAGATAGAGGCTACAGAATAAGGTTGTTTTTTGTACTCAATCCTGCAGATCTATATGATTCTTTAAATCAAAATCATGCCTACTCTCACCACACATTAAAAAAAAAAAAACCTTAGGGGGCTGGGGATTTAGCTCAGTGGCTTAAGTGCCTGCCTGGCAAGTACAAGGTCGTGAGTTTGATCCCCGGTACCAAAAAAAAAAAAAAACAAAAACAAACAAACAAACAAACAAAAAACCTTAGGAATCAATCTAACCTAGAATGTGGAGAATCTTTCCAATGAACCTGCATAACACTAAAAAGAAATCAAGAAGACACTAGAAGGTAGGAAGACCTTCCATGTTCATGGGTGGGGAGAATTGATATTATTAAAGTGACCATGTTACCAAAAGCAACCTATAAATTCAATACAATCCCCATGAAAATACTGGTGAGATTCTTCACATAACTAGAAGCAAAATTCATACAGAAACACAAAAAACCTAGAAGAGTCAAAACAATTGTAACCAAAAAGAGCAAGGTTGAAAGTACCACAATACCTGCTTTCAAATTTCAAGTTACACTACAAAGCGTAGTAGCACAAATAGGCATGAAGACCAATGGAACAGAATAGAGGACACAGCAACAAACCTATGTAACTACAGCCATCTGATTTTTTTTTTTAGGGCCTCTCTATATAGCTCAGGCTGGCCTTAAATTTATGGCAACCTCCTGCCTCAGTCTCCCAAGTTCTGAGCCTACAGGTGTGCACCACCACACCCAGCTAGAACCATCTGATTCTTTGTTTAAAAAAATACTTATTTTATTGAGTTTTTTAAAATTTGATACACCTCCACTGTATTACAATTGAGCCGTTAATCTTGCAGCTTCATCAACATTAACTGTTCGTTTTCAGGATGCTGCTGACTAGCCAGCTCTTTCTGCAGAGGTTCAAGAATAAGCCTTTTTGAGAAGTATGCAAGTTCCTTCTGAATGTTTACAAAAGCATTATTCATTCTGTGAACCTTTTCATCATTCACAATGTTTATCTTCTTAGGATTAGAGGTAACTGGTTTTGCTTTACTTTTAGACTTAAAGTTTTCTTGGACTTCTGCCTTCTTTGTGTGTGTGTGTGTGTGCCAGGGATTGAACTCACGACCTCCAGTTTGCCAAGCAGGCACTTATGTCGCTGAGCTAAACCCCCGGCCCCTGACTGCTGCCTTCTTAATTTATTCTTGGCCATTGTCTTTGATACCTGCATGCAGCCGCTCAAGCTCCAGGGGACGCCATCTGCGCGCACTCTGTCCAGCAAACCATCTGATTCTTAACAAAGGAGCCAAAAGCAAACGTGGGAAAAAGGACAGCCTATTTAACAAATGATACCGGGGAAACTGGACCTACACATGTGGAACACTGAAACTAGACCCTCATCTGTCACTATGTACAAAAATCAGCTCAAAATAAATCAAAGACCTAGGTATAAGATCTGAAACTCTGAAACTTATTGAAGAAACAAAAGGAAACACTTGACCAGGACTCCAATGGCACAGAAAATAATTGCAAGGATCAACAAATATGACTACATGAAATTAAAGTTTCTGTACATTACAAGGAACAACCAAGAGTGAATGGGAGAAACATCTTCACCATCTTTTTTTCTGACTGAGGGTTAATATTTAGAATGTATAATGACTCAAAAAAAACCTCACAAAAAAATAGCCAAACAATAAATCAATAATGAATAAAAAAAAATCCACAAAAAATAACCCAATCAATAAATGGGCAAGTTAAATGAACACATACTTCTTAAAAGAAGTATAAAGGACCAGTAACTATATGGAAAGATGTTTAAAGTCTTTAGTCATCAGGGAAAAGAAAATCAAAATTACAGTGAGATTCCATCTCACCCCAGTTAGAATGGCTATTATCAAGATGTATGGAAGATGTAGAAAAAATGGTACCCCTCCACACTACTGATGGAAATGTAAATTACTACAACCACTACAGAAATCAGTATGGAAGTTCCTCAAAAAACTAAAACTACAACTGTTACATGACCCTGCTATACCATGCCTTGTTAAATACCCAAAGGACTTACATTCAGCGTACGATAAGGACATCTGCATATCCATGGATATCCATGTTAATTGAAGCATAATTCAAAGTTCCAAGATATAGAATCAGCTGAGGTGCCCATCAATGGATGAATGGATAAAGATGTGTGTATATATACAATAAGGTATTATTAAATCATAAACAAGAACATTTATAGGAATGTGGGTGGTGCTGAGATCTTGTTAAGGAAAATAAACCACACTCAAAAAAGACACATGTCCATTTATAAATGTCCCCCAAAATACAAATATCACATTTTCCCTAACATGTGGATATGATCAATATGAAATATATGAAATATATATGAAGGGGTTGGGGATTTAGCTCAGTGGCATAAGTGCCTGCCTTGCAAGCACGTGGTCGTGAGTTCAATCCCTGGTACTGATAAAAAAAAAAAGAAATATATATGCAAATGCCACATTTAAACCCAATATTTTATAGAAGAAATACACAGTAATGAAAAAAAATTATTTTAGGGGCTGGGGATTTAGCTTAGTGGCATAAGCACCTGCCTGGCAAGTATCAGATTGTGAGTTCAATTGCCAGTACTACAATCAATATACATAAATTCTTAAATAAACAAATAAAAGTCAGGGGCTGGAGAACATAGCTCACGGCAGAGCTCTTGCCTAGTATGCACAAGGTCATGGGTTCAATCCCCAGTACTGGGGGGAAAAAAAATCAAAGTTAATAAGAAACACAGGAGAAGATGGAGTCATCCTTGGTACGGTCCATGTCCCCTTATTTCCTCAGTGACATAGCCAGATATTCAATGCACACTTAGTCTTGGATAGGAGGTGCCCTCCCACCACTCAGGGATAGGATGGCACTGGGCACTTGTGGGACATGGGCAGCCACGGGTGTGCCTGAGCAGCCAGGACTGGTGAGATGGGAGCACCAGGAGTTCCCACCACTAACCACGAGGCCAGAAGCTTTTACATGCACATTATGCATGTTGTGAGGCCCTGGCTTTTATGGGGCTGATACTCACACTGCCTGGCCGGGGGTTGGGCTCGCGGCCCCTGTAAGTAGTCCAGCGTGAAGTTTCTTTGTTCAACTCTTTGTATTTCCCCTTAAAGACATTCTCAATGTCCGAGAGAGAGAAGGCACAAACTGCTGAACTCCTGGTCCCACCAACCTGCCTGAAAACAGCCAGAGGGAACAGATTGGTTTCCTTTTGCCTTAGCAGTCAGCTGCCCTGCCGCCACCTCCACCCCCCCCCCCGCAGTGCGAAAACCCAGGAGGGAGTGGTGTCAGAGCTGGGTCGACATCAGCTGTCTCTTCTTCCCCTTGCCAGGGTGATAAAAGCTGGGAGAGGCCCATGGAGTTCTGTGACTCTGCCCAGGCCCTGGCTCCAGGCCCATCTTAGGATCTGCATTGTGATTATCCTTAATGAGAATTAATTGGGGCACAGGCCCTGGGGTGGCTCCTCTTGTCCTTAAGTTAGCATCCGCCCTAGGAGGGACAGCACAACTGGCTTCAGGCTGGCTCCCCATGAAGCTCTCTTTTTTGGGCCCCCTCGATTGACTCCTCAAACTGACTACCTTTTTTTTTTTAGGTAGGGTTTCACTATATGGTTCAGACTGGCCTTGAACTCACTTTATAGCCCAGGCTGGCCTGAAATTCACTGCAATCCTCCAGCCTCAAGCTCATGAGTACTTAGATCACAGGCATGTGCCACTGCACCCGGCGACTTTTTTAAATCTGACTACTTTTATAGCTTCAGTCCCAGTCTATGACGATCTCTCTCTCTCTCTCTCTCTCTCTCTCTCTCTCTCTCTCTCTCTCTTTCTCTCACTCTTGCTCTTTAACCTAATTATATACACCAAGAACTCAGCTCTGGGTCCCAAGGACGCTACACCTAATCAGCAAATATATATATACAGTTGGGCCAGACCACAGCTGTGCAAACTTGGACAAATCAGTTAACCATTTTCAACCTCTAAGCAAACGAAAGTATTTTTTTCTAATGACAGTGATGGTGCTTCTTCTTTATCCTGGCCATTAGGAAACTCAGAGATAAAAGTGCAGTTGAGTTGTCACCCAAGGACAACCATTTGGGCTGGTGCTATCCTCAGCTTTCTGCATTATTTTCACTCCCGTTTCCTTATCTATGTTATCAATTCTAATGTTGGCCTTTTGTAAACTTCATCCAATTCTTCTGGATTCAGACAGAATATAAACTAGTTGGAACCTGTTTGGGCGCTACTTTCCCACCTCCACGAAGGACATCAGTGAAATTGCTGGGAGGTGGTGACCATCAAATGCCTCTCCGGGCACAGCGCAGTGTGTGTGCTTGCTCACATCAGTTCCTACTCCCTTCAAGAGCCAGGGCCACAGCGGCCTCAGACCCCGATTCCAGGCCGCGTTCACGCACTGCTGCTCACCACTGAGAGGTGAAGACTGCGTAGACGTGGGGACCGGTGGACGACCCGGCGGGCAGCAGGACCGCGTGGCGGATGATGTTGAAGGGCAGCTGGCCAGGATGGGCGCAGAGCAACTGCGCCTTGAGAAACGTGGTCCACTTCCTCTGCAGCAGCTTCTCTCCACCCACGTCGTTCTGGGGGCGCAGGCGGGGTCATCTGGAGGCCTATCCGCGCGGCCCAGCACCCGCCCGCTCCCATTGGGTTTGCAGCGCTCAAACTCGCCCCTGCTGCCTTCCCATTGGCTGCCTCGAGGCTAGCCCCGCCTCCCCACGAGCCGCAGACCTTGCAGACTTGAGCCACGCGGGAGGTGCGGAGCTTCTCGAAGAAGTCGAACTCTCTGGCCGTCTCTTCAAAAAAGAAGTAGACGACCTGGGTCGAGGGGATGGCGGCTACGAAGGAGGCGTCCGCTGCAGGATGGGGCAGAAGGTTAGGGACCTGGACGCCCTGAGCATCCCTGTGAAAACCCTTGGTTGGGTCTGGAGACTGGGAGCCTGGCTGCGTGGGATCTCACAGCTGGTAGAGGGTAATGATGGGGAGTCGGGGCGTGCGGGGGCGTGCACATACGTGTTAGTCTCCAGCGCCTGGCAGTCTTTCACAGTGCCAGGTGTCCAGGACTCTGGAAGGGCTTAGCCCCACGCAGCTGGTGGCCAGGGTCTTACCATGCAGCCAGGGGAGGAAAGTGTCCGTCTTGAGGACAGGCTGGGAGCCCAGTGTGCGCATCAGGATGGGCTCACTGCCCAGAAAGTTGTTCATGGTGCCTGAGTAGAGCATCCCATCTAGAGACCGGGAGAGGAGACGGGAGGTAGCGGGTGGAGGCTTCCCTGGCCTCCCAGATCTGCATGCCTGGAGCCAGCATCCATGCAGTTTCTAGCCTCCTCCTTCCTCTGCACTTCCTGCCCAGCGCCTCCACCCCCACCACACACACTGGGTATCCTTAAGTCCCTCTGTCCACGTGAAATGACTGTCACGTGATGAGTTCAAGCCCAGTCTGAACTGAACTACAAAGGGAGACTATTTCAAAAAAACAAACAAACAAGCAAAAAGCCAAAGACTTCCTCCTCCGGGAAGCCAGGGTAGGAAGCCTGTATCCAGCAGGGCCATAATTTTTTCTCCGCAACCCTTTAGGTACCCAGCCTGATATCTGGCACACCACAGCAGATGTTCGCACAGCCCGCATCGGTTGGACAAGCAACAGAACCTCAGGTTTGTTTTCTGCCTGAAGCCCTGACTGAATCCTAATGCCTCTGTCTTCCCACATTCCTCCTTCCACCTCCTCTGTGACCCTTTCCGTAGGAAGTAGTGGTTGGGGTGTCTTGTATTCCCTCTAGTCTGTGCTCAAACCCTCCCATCCTTTAGGAAATGCCTTCCTATTACTGGAGAAGTCGGTGCTGGCTGGATCAGGAGCCTGATACTCACCCACCAAGACAGCAGTGTGATTGTGAGCGGGGTCAAAAGGGCTCTGACCTTTCCCCTCCACCACCTTTTCCTCTAAGATGGGCAACAGGTAGGAATCTTGGAGTTCCTAGAGGGGGAAAAGAGGCTAGGAGCTCAGAACAGCAGGGTCTCACATATGGGAAGTGAGGGGCATGAGGGAGGAAGAGAAAAGGACAAAGAGGGACATTGGTCTGGGGCCCAGAGTTCACGAAGGTTCTGAGGGTCCAGTTTTCCAGAGCCACATAGGATCAGCTGGGAGAGGTACAAGCAGGGTTTCTTGGCACCTGTGAACTGGGGGTCAGATAACTCACAATGAAGGTGCAGGCAGGACTGAAGGCGAAGGTGCCACAGGCATAGAGATGTGTGGCATTGAAAGAGACCAGGACACGGATGAAGTTGAAGCACTGCGTCTGGGGGAGATAGAACTCAGGCACTCAGGCTGCCCCCTCACTTCCAGGTGGAGAGAAGGGCAGGGCAGTGTTGGGGCTGCCATTGTACAGCTCTGCCAAATACTGCCCAGCCTAACTGTGCCTACGGAACCGTGCTGCCCACCCGAGGCCACCCCGTGATGGTCTCAGGGTGCCAGGTTCCTGCTCAAGGCCCTCATGCCCCCACCTCCCTTTACCTCATTGCTCTTCTTCTTTAAGGCACATTCACGCTTTTTTCTCTCACTGGCCGGCCAGGGTATCTGAAGTGGGGATTGAGAAGGGAGAGATGAAGGGAAAGGAGGTATTCTGTCCTTCTGTGGCCTGCAGTCGCCTTCTCAGTCCACCAGTAAGTACAGTAGGGCCATACTTATGAGCAGTAACTTCAGTCGTGACTGGGTTGTTACTCTGATCATTCTAATATGCATTGGGACACAGCTCCATGATAGACACACAGCCTAAGGGATCAGACAGAACTGCGTTTACATTTAGGCCCTGCCACTTACTGATTCAGCCGTCTTGGTCAGCTAGTTTCGTAGGCTGCTGGTGGGCACAACCAGAAGCATATGTAAGCCCTAACACTTGCTTTTCATAGCAGCAAGTATAAAACCACATATTTCCTGGAGAAAACGTCAGTTCCTCTGTCACATCTTAAAGAGGCTACATTTTTAAAAAAGAAAGTCTCAGTCGAGCATGATGGTACATGCCTGTAATCCCAGCACTCAGGAGGCTGAGGCAGGAGGATCACTGTGAGTTAAGGCCAGCCTGTACTGCATAGCAAAACCCTGTTTCAAAAACAAAACAAAACCAAACCAAACCCAGACAGTCTCACCTTGCGTTCACTATGTGGCCAGACTGGCCTGAAGTTTGAGGCGATCCTGCTTCAGCCTCCTGCGTCCTGGGATTACAGGTGTGTGCCACCATACCCAGCAAACAGCCTACATTTACCCAATACCCCATACGCACAGACTCCATGATCAGCAGACTCTATATTGAAAATAAACTGTGGAATTGATCAGTAATTGCTATTACCTCCCTACCTGCCTCTTCTCTCTCACGTTGCTCCCATTTTGACAGTGACAATGATGACAATAACACAGTGGTGGATATCAAATTATTGATATTGATATAATTTGAGTCAGTGTTTATCTCATATCTCATATATCACCCTCTTAGCAGTTGATATTATTCAACCAGTGACACCAATGAGTAGTGATACCACAATCACATTTCTTGGGCCGGGGATTTAGCCAGTGGTTGAAACGCCTGCCTGGCGAGCATGACGTTGTGAGTTCGATTTCCCCATACCAAAAAAAAAAAAATCACAGTTCTTATGACAGACAAGACATACAGAACAAGAACTTCTGATTATTGCTGATGGTAGATAATGGCAAGAGGGCTGTGTGACCACAGCACAGGGCAGCAGCCAGTCCCCCCTTGCTCCCAACTCACGCCCTGTATCTCCAGCCTCCTCACCATGTTTTTCAGCCTGGGGACTCCTGGGTCCTGGATAGCCAAGGCCAGAATAGCCTCTCGGGCTCCCACATACAGAGTGTTCCCATCACCACTCAGGAGCAGAGTGTCGAAGTCTCGCAGGCCACTCTGCTGGAAGAAGCCAAGGGCCCTGCGTGGGTCCCCTGTTGGGAAGTGGAGAAAAGTAGTGGTGAGAAGCAGCTGGTTCTTGAGACAAGGACAGGGAAGGGCAGGATTGGCAGAACTGTTTCCCAGGCCTTGGCAGCTGAGCCACTCTTGCTCCCCGGCAGCCCCTCTCACCCCACCCTCCTGGCGATCACAAGAGCTCTGTGAGTTGAGCCACAGTGGAGAGGAGAGGCAGCCAGAGACAGGGTAATGGCAGCCGGGAGGGAAGGGGGCAGACCCCAGTGGGTGCTATGTCAGGCCCGGGCCGGAGGGAACATCAGGCAGGCAGGTTACAGGAAGGCCTTCACAGCCGCAGGTAGGAAACACGCAGGATTAGGGTTAGGGGCAAGGCCATTGGGATTTTCAGGGTCCCTGTTGCCACTTCTGCCACCACTCCCTGCTTCCTTCCTCTCCTCTGTTACAGAAAGTTTCTACCACTAGAAATATTGTGAACAGAAGGAAGTATTGTCACCTTTTCTGAGGTCTGTGTGGCATGCTTGAGTGTCATCTGGGTAGAAGTGAGTGGATGGATGGAGGCGGTTCACAGAGGTGCTGTCCCACCCAGGTGTGATGTGAAGGGGGCGCTTGTGCACCTGAGTGTGTGCTCCCACCCTGCCCCACCAGTCCGTCAGCAAGGAGGACAAATCAGATCCTCTCATTAGCACAGTCACACTTTGGTGGCAGGTAAAGCACTGACTGACCGACTGTCCCCTTTGTAGGCAGAGGGAATCTCGGCCCAGGAATACAGAAGGGAAGGCTGGGAAAGAGCTTCCCCAGGAAGGATAAAGGGAGCAGTGTCCATGGAGCCTGGGCTCCCTCGGGATGTGCACAGCCCTCAGTTACTGAACTGCCCGCCCAGACTGGGTTTGTGTCAGGGATCATTCTGCTCGCCCCTCCTAGAGGCTTGAGGCTCCCAAAGGACAGGGCTGGGTCTGGTCCATGTTTGTGCCCCACCTCCCTACACAAGAGGGCTCTCCATCAATGGGTGATTGCATTTCCTCTACCAACTTGCTCCAGAAAGATGCTAAAGACACCAGTATGCCCAGGAGACCTGCAAGGCCCAGGGCCCTCCTCCAAAGCCTGCTCCCTGGAAGAGAGAAGGCCACGGCTCTCCAGCCTCAGTCCGAGCCCGGCAGGCTGGGCTGCAGGGCTCCAGGGCCTACGTGCCAGCCGGGCATCCCCAGAGCTCATCCCTCTGGCCATGGCATGGTCCAGTGTGATCTCTGTGGTTGGCAGTGGCCTGGCATGCCCCGGGCCACCAGGTCTGTAGACGATCATCTGGTGTGGGGCTTGCCTTTGAGGGAATATAGAAACAGTTGAGGTTTAAGGTGCTTCACACGGTGACAGTGACAGTTAACAGAAAGAAAAATCTCCCACTTTGTGGAACTGCCTGGGACCCTTGGCCCCCTCTTGCCTTCCCTTCTCTGTAGATTTCTATTTCTAGCCGTCTCTTCCTCCACCACCTCTGTTGCCCTTGGCATCTTTCTGGGTGTCTGTTTCTCCATGTCCGTCTCCCCCTCGTTGTGTTCCCTCTCTGCCTTCTGCACTCCCTGCAGCTCTGCGTGGACACCCCCACCCTTCCTGGCCCTCGTACACTTACCTGCATCGTACCTGACCCTGGGCACGGGCCCCTGCCCACCACCCCCAGCAGTCGGCGGCGGCAGCAGCAGCAGCAAGAGCAGTTGGAAGAAGAAAAGGCCCAGGAGGTTCCAGGGGTCCAGGCCCAGGGCTGGGAGGGCCATGCTCAGCCAGAGGCTGTCACCAGATGGCTCTGGGGAAACAGGCACCCAGGAAACTTTCTGGGTGAGCTGTCCTACCACATCCCCCCTGGGGACCAATCAGAGAGCCCCAGAGAGCAGAAGTGTGTGTGTGTGTGTGTGGTGCCATAGGGGAGGGGAGAGGCTTTAGAAAGTCTCACTTCCATCCCACACACTGATCTCAGTCTGTTGCCTCAGTTTCCCTTTTTTGTTTTGTTTTGTTACCAGGGATCAAACTCACAACCTCACGCCTGCCAGGCAGGTGCTTATGCTGCTGAGCTATATCCCTGGCTCAGTTTCCCTTTTTAATAGGGGCACTGGTGCTCCCCCTATCCTGCCCCTTCTGATCCCTTCTCACCAGCACCTGTGCTAAGCCATTTCTCACCATAGTGTTGGGAAAAGTCCTTTGTGTCTTTCTTCATCTTTTCCCTCTTCCTAAAACCCAGAGACTAAACCCTTGCCTGGCCCTAAGCAGAAGGCTGTCAGGTGAGCAAGATCCCATACTCGCAGAAATGTTTTGGACTGTACTCTCTCTTGTCCTTTCAAATCTGATCTGAAGTTTGTTTGTTTGTTTGTTTGTTTGTTTTTAAATCGGTACCAGGGATCAAGCTCACGACCGACCTCGAGCTTGCAAGGCAGGCGCTTATGCCGCTGAGCTAAATTGAGCTAAATCCCCAGCCCCGTCCTTTCAAATCTGTTGACACCTTGCCTCATACCCACTCCTGACCCAGGCAGGAACCCCAGGTGTGAGTGAGCCAGCTCCACTCCCCCCCCCACCGCAGCCCCAAGGGGGCTCACAGTTTTTTACCTCACCAGGGTTTCTTCTTCCAGGAAATCCAGGCAAGCCCACCCACCACTTGGCTATCAGCGCTTCCCAGGGCAGCCTGGGTAGGGGGTAGCTGACTGTCTCCCAGCCTCTACAACGCCGGTCTCCGGTCTCCGTGCTGTGTGCCTGCCTCCCTGTGATCTGCGTCTCTCCTCCCAAGGCTGCCAACCACAAACAACCCATCTCACCTCACATATCCTTGAGCCAGTCGTGGTGAGAAACCCCAGCATCTAAAGTCTAGGGCAAGAGTGCCATCCAAGAGAAAGGACAGGGCTCCTAGGCCCCAGAGGCAGGGGACAAATGCTTAGCCTGGCTGGAAAGGGAGCACGGCCCCCCAGGCACCCATCACACCAAAGCCAGCAAGCACCAGGAGCTCTGTGCCAGGGAAACCAGAATTTCCACCTCAAGTTGTGACAGATCCTGGCTTGGGCGGAAGTTGGTGGATTGGGAGGGAAAAAAAGGCTGGCCTGCCTGGCAGGAGACACACCTCTCTCCCTCCCTCCTCCTGCTTCAGTCTGTACAGGGTTTAAAAGGTCTTTCTAGGCCACTTCAGCCACCCCCTCCCTCTCTGTCACACTGCATGCCCATTCTACCCAGCCTGGAAGAAGCAAAGGCCCAGGAGGTTCCGGGGTCCGGGCCCAGGGCTGGGAGGGCCACGCTCAGCCAGAGGCTGTCACCAGATGGTCCAGCCAGAGGCTGTCACCAGATGGAAACCTGTAGTTTTCTTTTGCACGAGATTTCCCAGATAGGGGTATTAACATCATCTTTTGTATTTCTCTTTTCACTTGGGTATCTAGTGGGGTCTCGTTACTCCTACCTCCTGGGAAGTTCTTACGGTACTTTAAACTTCAACCTCCCACTTTTAGCTGGGCCAGGATCTTTAAAAGATAGAACCAACAAGTTAGGTTGTTAGTCATGACTTAACTGAGGAAGTGCCCCTCATAGCGTCATCCTGCCACCATCAGGGTGACATCAGGCAAGTGGGAAGCCCAGATTCCCCATCTGAGTACATGCTTCATAGGACACTCTTCTGAGGCACCCAGCCCTGTGACTGCTGCTAGCTTCCCCACGGGGAGCTCACAGGGGCAGACTCGTAATGAGGGGTTAATGAGGCTCCAGGCCTCTGATGTGGGGAGGCTCCTGCCCACTCAACCAGGTCAAGTGACAGCAGGTTACAAAGCACACATCTTAGGGCCAAGCCACTTCCAACAAATAACTCCCCTCCACCTCAGACTCACCCTGCTCACCACAGAGCAGGAGTCTTTCCTGCAGTGTAACTTCTGTCCCTTCTTGGGCGGCATCAGCCATCCAGGGATGCTCCTTAGAGAACTCTTTGGCCAAACCCACTCTTCAGCCTTCTCTCTTCCCCTCCGCTTCCAAAATCTCTCATTTCCCCAGGGCTGCTCTGAGACAGACCCCTTTTGTCAACTGTTGAGACTTGCACAAGACCCTCCCAAACCTTCCCCACGGCTAGTTGCCAGGTCCCTGCCTGCCATACTCTCAGACGCAATTCCCCTAACCCTGCCTGCAGCGTCTTCCCGATCCCTACTCAGATTTGGGAAGCCACCTTGCCCAGGGCCTGTCTGCGGGAACCCCCTGGCGTATTTGGGTCAGAGGAAGGGCTCTAATGGGAAAGCAAGGCAGGAGCTCCAGCAACACCTCCCTGTCTCACGCCCTGCCTCTCACAGGTCCCACTTCTCTGCAGTACTAGGCCTGACAGCCTGTCCTTTTCCTGTCATGAGAGCCAGAATTCCCCTACCCCAGACCTTCTCTCCCCAGCCACTCCAGCCCAGCTAAATACTTGACAGGTTGGGCCACAATTCTCCGCACAGTGTCACCAGGTAGGTGCCACCGTGATCTCATTTCACAGGGAAGGAAAGAGTCTACTCAGCTAGAAGGCAAGTTAAATTCAGATCTACCTCCTTCCAAAATGAATCCTTTGCCACAGTAAAGGAGCCCTCAGCTCCATTTCCTGACCCGTCAGAAATTAGTTTGGAGCCACTTGGTGGTGAAGGCTTGTGGAGGTTGGGAGGCAGCGAGCTCTCTCTTCTCAAGGCTAAGAAACAACGTCTCTGAGGACAACTTGGCAGGAACAGAGATCTCTCTGAAGGGAAGCCATCAGCTAGCGTCTCCTCCCCCAGCAAGGGCCTCCCTTTTGGTTAAGTTCAGCAGGAGAGTCAGATGGGGAAGAAATACACGCTGCCCCCCAGCAATACACCCCTGGCCTCAAGGCCTGGTGTGATCCCAAGTCTCACAAGCAGCAGCTGTAGAACCCCCTGGCAGGGCTGGTTTGACAGGTGATACCCTGCACCGTCACCAGGACCCTGTCCTCAGAAGGGCCCATGCTTTGTGTCGTGCTCTGCTCTTGCCATCTTGAAAGACTTAGTAATTTTTAAACCAGGGCACTACATTTTCACTTTTCACTGCACCCCACAAATTATGCAGCAGGTTCTACCCATCCAGGAAGCTCAGAGCTGGCAGGGCCCCGTCCCCTCCTCACTGTATGATGGGAAACCAGGGCTGGAGAGGGGAAGAACCCTGACGGGACTGGAGTCAGGTAGCAAGCCAGCAAGGTGGCAGTGGGGTCAGATGTCCAAGCACCAGGGAAAAGGGCCATGCCGTGTTCATGTCTGGCCCCAGCCTGTTTCTTCTCAAACCCTGGAGCCCAGCCTGCTACGATACTGAGTTCAGCCTGTCACCTGCCAGGGTCCTGCTGTCCCCAGGGTCCTGCTGTCCCCAGCCTCCTCCCCACATGGAACTGCAGCCTTTCCTGCCAGGCTGGATGTGGGGGTGGAGATGGGAGGAGAGAGAAGTCAAGGCTTCCCACCTTTCCCTGCTGCCTCAGAGCGCCACCATCCTGGGGTCTCCACCACCACTTTGGGGTCTCTCCTCAATGAGGGAAGGGCTCATGGAGCCAGACACATACCACTCCTGGCTTCACCAATGGCCAGGCAGGTCCAGTTCCCGCCTCCTCCTCCTCCTCCCAGCAAGAGAGCTGCCTTAGAAAAGAGGGGTCCTGTTTCCTAGCTCCCCTTCCTCAGCCCCTCCTTTTAATCACAAAAGAGTCAAATCAACTTACACGTGTGGCGTGTCTGCTGTGCACAGGTGCGGGGGGTGTGTGTGTGTGTCCAGCGTCCTCCGCCTCTTTAACCCCCACTGTCACCCATTCGGTCCAGTCCCTCCTGACCCTTACCCAGTGCCTCCTAGGTCCCCTCCTCCAGGTTGCCCAGTGCTGGCGGCTGTGCTGAGGGGCGCACACAATGCCCAACCCCTTGGTCTGCCCCCTCCGAGGGGCAGAGCAGCAGCAGACAATGGCCCGCCCCCTCCCTTCAGAGCCGTCAGGCCGCTTCCCTCTCCCTTACCTGGAGCTCGGGATGCCTCTGCGTTTCCCCCCTGGAATGTCAGGCGTTCTGGTCTCTCAGTGCCTTGTCCCTGCCACACCCCCACCCCCATCTCCAACCCCATCCCACCTCACTGGTCCTTAGTCACCATGGCGACTGCATCTCTAAGTGGGAGGGACCAGAATCTCCCCATATTCTTCCTCCTCTTTCTGTGCCCCACTGTGTCCCACCTCCTGTGCCTCCTGGAGCCACATCTGTAGGAACAAGGGGGTTCCAGAGGTGGGCACAAGGGGAGGAGAGGGTATGTTAGCCCCTTCCCACCTGCAGGCATGCACCACTGGGCAGATATTCCCCAGCCGGGTTTAGGGGCTCAAGTGGGGCCAGGTCCTCTTCAGGACCATTTCTCTGGGAACTATATCTGTGAGAGACAGACCTGGATGTCAGCCTGGCCCCATGCAAATGAAATTCACCATGAAGATGCAAATGAACACATGAATATCTATGCAAATGACCCTTGGGACAAAGTCTCTGCCAAGAAACCTGAGCAACCTATTCTATTAATAGTACCCTGACTTCTGAGAGAAGGGTCCACCATCAAGTCAGGTTCCACCTTTTCTTCCCAAGCCACCCCAAGACACCTATTCAGAGGGAAAGGCTGGTGTGGCGTATGAGGAGGAGTGGAGAGCAGACTTCAGGAAAGAACAAGCCTGAGCTGATCTGGGGGCAGGCAGAGGTTTGGGTGGAAGCTTCAGGACCTGGTGTTGTGTCCCTCTCAGTATGATCCTAAGCAACCCTATTACCAGAGCTCGGCTCTGTCCCCAGAGCGCCTCAGCTTCTTCACTGGTTAAAGGAGGACTTGAAAAGCCCTTCTGTGCTGCCCTTCAACATGCAGGAGAATTGTGCAACAGGCACCATGGGACCCAGGCACAGTGACATTTTCCTGGAATCCCAATACTTGAGAGGAGGCTGAAGTAGAAAGATCACAAGTTTGAGGCCAGTGCAGGAATTTGGCAAGACTTTGTCTTAAAATAAAATGCAAAAAGGACTGGGGATGTACCCCAGTGATAGAGCACCCCAAGTTCAATTACCAGGTATCATTAGAAAAGACAAGAAGCTAGGCATCGTGGCACATGCCTGTAATCCCAGCACTTTGGAGGATGAGGCAGGAGGATTGCCTTGAGTTCAAGGCAAGGCTGGAATACATTGTGAGACCTTGTGTCAAAAAACAGAAAAAGAAGAAAAGAAAGAAGAGAAAGAAAGAAAAAGAGAAAGAAAGAGGAAGGAAGAAAGGAAGGAAAGAGAAAGAAAGAAAGAAGAAAAAAAAACTAGAAGAAGCACCATGGGACCAAGGAGCAGGAGTCCTGGGCCCCAGGCCTGACTGCCATTAACTTCTGTATGGTCCCGGACACAGCACTTGCCCTCTCAGATTCACAAAAGTAAAAAATGACTTTTCATCTTACCTAGGAGCAACTTGGGTCCTCTCCAGATTTACTAGTATTTTTAGGAAGAAGGAAGTGAATGTGCCGGAGGCTGCCAGGACAGAAGGTTTCACGGGCTAATTCCAGTTCCCTTTAGGTCTAGGTTAGGGTGTTGGGTAAGCATTTAGGGAGGAGCGAGGAGAACGTGGCACGGAATGGAGCCGACTCTTGAGTAGCTGCTCTCACACTCCCTGATGTTTCTAAACACCCCAGCTTTGCACGCTGCCCCTCAGCCCGAGCCTGGACTCGGGGAGCACCTTCTGCTCAGGCCCCTTTTCCCAGGACGGCAGGGGAAGAAATCATTTGAGACCCAGAAGGCAAGACTTGCAGAAGCTAAAGTAACATTACAGCAGAAGGGGGACCCGCTATAGGGTGTGCTTGGGACCCTGCCTCCGGCTTCTTTGTTTAGGGGAAGTGGCCCAGACTTGATGGCAGAGACGAAAAGGGTGACATTTCTGAAAAGACCCAAGGGAATGAGGGAGCCTAAAGCCTTCTCCAGCTTCACTCCATTCCAGGTTACCCAGCTGGACTTGAGGGTCACCTCCTGGCCTTAGTATATGGAAGCCCAAACTTCCGGAAAGGAACCAACCAAGCTGTCCTGGTGAGAGTGCAAGGCGTTAATCCTGGAGTGGCGGTGACTACAGTGGGCAGCTTGTTAGGGCAGCCTGGACAGTGCCTCTCCTGCCTGCAGTGCTCTGAAGTAGAGACGGCAGCCTTTCCACAACCTGATCTCCATTATTCTTGTGGCAGTGCACACAATTCAGCTTCCTTTGCTTTGGCTAGCCTCAGTTTCCCCTGAAAAGATGGGGTGTTGGGTGATGTGTTGGATTGTGGGGGCATAGGGAAAATAAGATGGGAGAGTAGCTGGGCCCCCACCTACAGTTCCTGTACTGGGGAGACTGAGGCAGGAAAATCGTAATTTCAAGCCCACCCTGGCCTACTTAGCAACTGCGTGGGATCCTGTCTCAAAGTAAAGAATAAAAAACAGTTGGGAAAGTAGCTCAGTGTGAAGGCCTTGCTTTCAATATCTAGTACCACAAAAAGAAAGAAGGAGAGAAAGAAAGAAAGAGAAAAAAGGAAAAGGAAGGAAGGAAGGAAAGAAGAGAGAGGAAAAGAAAAAAAGAAAGAAAAAAAGGAGAAAAAGAGAACTAGGGAACACAAGTATCCTGCCTCTTAGGATTTGCCCCTTGAGAACCCTGGAGTTGCCCTTCCCCCAGTCAGTGGCCAGAAAGCTACCCCTACAGTAGCCACTGAGATTGGCACACAGTGTCCACGGTCCAGGAGTCTCCATCCCACCCCACCACCCATCCAAAGGGCCACAGCCCCCTTCCCCACCGCCTGCCAGGCTTACCCCTAGCCCAGCAGTGGAGACCCTAACCCAGGCGTCCAAGACTTCCAGCAGAGTCCGTGCTGAGCAGGGGCGGAGCAGGGGCCGCAGGGGAGGGGAGGGGAGGGTGCCCCAGTTCCCAGGCAGCTCTTAAAGAGACCAAGAAGATTTAGCCAGGGGCAGCTTAGGGGGTGAGTGGAGAGGAGAATAGATGGTGGGGAGAAGACTGGATTTGCCAAAGGCTGGAGAGCAGGAGTGTGGCCTGACATCTCCCCCACTGCCCCTGGAAGCCCTGTGTCCTCTACTAAGCCTGTCCCTCACCTGTGAGACCCCTGTGCCAGCCACCGGGTTTGGTCTCCCACCTCTCACACATCCTGGTCCCTGGTCCCCTTGGGCCCCTGCCTGCTTCCTCCCCCTCTCCCATCTTCATGCCACCTCAGTCTCCAGTGAGAGCTGCCAGCTGGCACTGACTGGTACTAGGCCCAGAGAATCAGCCTAAGAAGGAGAAAGGACCTGAAGCCTGGCCCCTTCTGGGAGGGGGGCTGACGTGGAAGGTCAACCTGGAGGGTGGGCGAGCAGCAGAGGCACTGACCCCTGCCAGTGGCCCCAGAGCTCTGGAGAGACAGGGTTTCTCGCTCGCTCCCTCTTCCTGCTTTTCTGCTGGGCCATCCGGGCTGTGGTGTTGTCAGGAGATGACCTGGACAGTTGCTAGCCATGGGCCGTGGCGGGCACAGAAGCACACACAGAGGAGAGGGACAAAGAGGCAGAAAGACAGAGACAGCAGAAAGCTTCAATTCTCTGTCACTCCTCTGTTCACACCCCCCCTGGCTGCCCAGGGTCTGTGGAATCCATGGCAGGTCACCTCAGCCCCTACATCCTGACAGCGGAAGGCCCTAAACCTGGACCCTGCCTTTCTACAGGTTTCTGTTCGACTGTCTCCCACCTGGAATAGTGCTTCTTCTCATCCCTACTGGGGAGATTTGTTCTGTCCTTCATACCCATGCCTTCCTCCGGAAACTCCCCGGGGAGTCATGCTACGGAGTCAACACAGTATGTTCAGGGAATTAGGAGTTCTGGGTGATTTCTGGTAAACCTCTCCCTCACAGGCTCCCAGTTGCCTCATATGGCTTATGTGGGAATCATAGGCCAGACATGGTGGTACATGGCCGTAAATAACCTCAGCTATTTAGGAGGCTGAGGAAGGAAGATCCTAAGCTCAAGTCCAGCCTAGGTAATTCAGTGACTTAGCCAGATCATATCTCAAAATAAAAAATTAGCTCAGTACAAAAGCCCTGGGTTCAACCCCCAGTATTGCAAAAATAAAACAAAGTGTTTTTTTGTTTTTTTGGTTTTTTTTGGTACCGGGGATTGAACTCACGACCTCATGCTTGCCAGGCAAAACAAAGTGTTTTTAAAAATTAAGAAAAAAGAATAGCAACAACCTGCCCACTAGTGGTGACAGAACATCCCCTCTTTGGAAGTCACTGGCAACAATCACACCAGCAAGTCCGCATTTCTTTTAGGTATTCAGAAAGCTCTGCTGTGCAGTCAGGTGCTGCATTAGTTTCTTGGAATTTATCACAAATAAGACAAATGAATGAAAATATCCACTCGAGGGTACATATGTTCTATGGGGAACAGAAAATGCATACACATGAAATCTGTTCAGTGGTTCTGCGTGCTGTGGAGGAAACGAAGTGAAGAGTAGAGTGCTGCTGTGCTGGCTTCCAGATGTAGAGGACATTGTTATCTTATTTATTTAATTATTTTTGGTACCGAGTCGAACTCAGAACCTCACACTTGCCAAGCAGATGCTGTGCTGTTGAGCTATATCCCTGGATCATATCATTATTTTATAAAATTTAATCAGAGAGGCTTTGCTGGCCAATGACACTTGAATATAGACTGCAGAAAGTGAGGAGACAAGGCATGCCGATCTTTGACTGACAAAGTGATCCAGGCAAGGAGGACAATGAGTCAAATATCCTGGGACAGGCAAGCACTTGGTGTGGTCAGCACAACTAGACAGTCACTTGGGCTGGAGTGGTGACAGATGAGGTGGCAGTAGTGTGTGTGGGGGTTCGTGCCTGGCTTTGCCTGTCATTGTGAGCAGTTTCATTCTTACGCTGGACCATTTGGAAGGCTGCGTGTGTTGAGCAGAAAGCCACACTATTAAAGGATCACTGTGTAGAGAATAAACTGTGCAGAGCTGGTGTAGGCCAGTCAGGACACTAATAGCATGATCCATCCTGGTCCAGATGATAGTCAGCGGGTGAAAGCGTACTAGATTCCACATGTCTCATAAAGATTTCTTTTTTCTTTTCTTTTTTTTTGTATTGGGGATCAAACTCACGACCTTGCGCTTACCAGGCAAGCACTTAAGCCACTGAGCTAAAGCCCCAGTCCAAAGATTTCAATAAATCACTGGATCTAGGGGAGGTAACATGTACTCTTAGTCCCAGCTACTCAGGGCGCTGAGGCAAGAGGATCATTTGAGCCCGAGAGTAAGGCCAGCCTGGGCAGCGTAAGGAGACAGTATCTCAGTAACAGTAATCTCAGTAGTATCCCAAGGGCCTGGAGTTTAGCTAAGCGGCACAAGTGCCTGCCTGGTAAGCACTAGGACATGAGTTTGATCCCCGGTACCCCCCCACCAGAGGTGTCTCAACCATCATCATCATCACCCTTAGTAGAGTGCTCAACTAGAACGTGTAAATCCCTGGCTTAATCTCCTGCAAAGAAAAAACATTTTACCAAATCTTTGAATGAATTTGAATACAATTTTAATCCAGATAGGATTTGCTAAGGATTGACTGTGGAAGGTGAGGAGAGTTAAGGACAACTCCAGAGCTTTTGGACCAGGCAACTGGAAAGAAGAGGGACGAGATCATCTGCTGAGCTGAGCAGCAGGGTGGGGTCGGGGTGTCACTTCAGGACCTGTTTATTCGGCCATTCGACCTACACGTGGGGATTTGGGGCTGGGACAAAGGCGCAGGTTGCAGCTGGGAACTTGGCAGTCAGCACTGCACGAAGTGTGTAAGGTCACTGGCTGGACAAGCCTCTAGTGCCTTGAGCACAAACCAAAGAGAATTGGGCCCTGAGGTTTCATGCTGAGGCACGGAAGCAGCACAAGAATCAGTAAAGCAGACTGCGAAGGATGAGTCAGTCACCAGTGACAAAGAGGTCAAGTCAGTTGGGGACTGAGAAGTGATCACCGGATGAGCAATGCACAGGGCACTGGAGGAGAGACCTGGTGCCAGTCTCTGAGCTTGTTACAGCTCAGAGAAAAGTCTGCAGAGCGGGGGAGTGGTGGGGTGTTTGCATTTCCAGTTTTACTATAAAGTATATATGTATTGCGTAAAATAGTGAAAAAAATGTTCAAACAATCCCCTGCTGTCTGCAGAGCGCCGAGTTGCCTGCGGGAGGGGGAGCGGCGCGGGGGTGGTGGTGGAGGGGGAAGTCACGTGAGTGATCACGTGCGCGGATGCAGCAGCTGTAGGTTCCCGGCAAGGCTGGCTCGGGGTCGTATCTGCTCACTTGTCTCGTGGTCCTCGCTCCCTTCCTCTAGAGCCAGACAGCTCGCCCTCGGTCCCGGTATCTCCCAGCCCAAGAAGAGCGCACATTCCTTGGTCCCGAGCCCGTGGTGCTCCAGGTTCAGTGCTTTGCAGGAGCCTTGCCAGGATGCATGCACGACTAGCTGGCCTCTGGCGCCCCCAGGTGTTTGGCGCAGGAAGTGGACGTTTGCATTCTGCCTTAGAGGACTCAGCTGTGGCGGCAAACCTCTATCTACAGGGCTTTGGGCTTCCCTGAAACTGCTGGCCCCAGGCAGGAACCGCTACCTGTAGGGCCACCTCCTTCTTGTAGCATTTCTTCTTCCAGAGGGCTCAGGCCAGGGAAATCGAGGATTTCTAGTCAGACTTGAGGCCTTTCTTCATTATTTTGCTTTTCCCCACAGTCCCAGGCAGGCCCCTTTTTCTCTGTAAGTTATGGTTTGCAGTGCTGGGGACTAAACTAGGGCAAAAGCTCTACCACTGCGCCATACCCCAGCCCTGTCGCTTGGGGTAGGGGTGGGGGGTCTCCTCTGCCCAGAGAAAGTAAACTTACATTTTATCATGCATGGTTTTTGTTTAGAGAGAAACATGGTGTCACAAGAGCAAGCTCTGTAGCCAGATTGTTGGGATCTCTGCCACCTATTTTGTGTCCTTAGATCCCCAACTCCAGGTCAAAGGGGACAAGAGCTACCTTTCAAGACAGTCTAAGGTCAAATGAGACAGTACAGAATCACGGAGGGGAGGAAATCGGTCGCCACAGCTCCCTGTTTGGGTCCCTTCCCATAGGCTCATTCTCCCCATCATAAGCCACTAGCCTGGCCCCACGGTCGCTTTGTTCCCACTATGCCAGCTGGAGTGGAGATTCCCTGAGGACACTGAGTGTATTGTCTTGTCCATTTCCTTGTCCCCCAAGCTGACCACAATGTGGCACAAAGAAACATTAACTGGTTATGTGCAAGATCAGCCCTACTCAGCCTTTTTTCCTTTCTTTTGTTCTTTGCTGCCCGCTAGTGAGATGTCCAGGGCCCTATTGGGGGAGTGATCAGTGTTAGAGGAAGGTGGTTAGGCAGGAGGTGTTTTACTTTGGGGGTGTATGGGGTGCCGTGTCCTCTTGGGAGGACATCCAGAGAGGTGTCATGGCCCAAGTGGCTGACCTGTGCCTTGGGAGCTCTTAGGGCTCCGTCTTACCCTGTGTCCTTAGAGCAGGGAGAGGCTGCAGTGATGAGCAGGAGAAGGCGGCCACCCTGGGGCATCTGTGTACTGTCTGCCCCTCAGAACACGGTGACGCCCACCAACAAAGACACCACAGCAGCCAGGGGTAGAAACAACTAGTGTATTGATTTGGGGAGGAGGGAAGGGGTGCAAGATGGGAAACAGGGTGGCAAGGGGCACCTTAGTGTTCGCCAGTAAGTGTGGCCACACTCCACCGCCTCACCTTTCTCCTTTACTTGGCTCTTATCCTTTGCAGAGTCTCTCTCCCCCTCCTGTTTGCACCCCACTTGACCTTGACCTCCAGGGACTAGAAAGAGCCAGCCAGGCTCTGAAGCTGGGAGAAGGCGGGCTCAAAGGCTCTGCCTCCCCTCTTCTTCCACCTTGCACCTCATTCCCACCTCTTGTCTAAGGGAAATACACAAAAGCAAGCACAGCTGGTACCTGGGAGAAGGGACTCAACCCGGGGCTAGGATCAGGGGTGGGGAATGGAGGCAGGGCAGACACTGAAGCCTCAGCCCACTTAGTGGAACCAGGAGAGGCCTAGCTTGGCACTCCCCTCTCAGGCTGGCCTGGCAGCTGAAGATTCCATGCCTGCCTCTCAGGCACCATGTCATGGGGTCCCCGGGGTGAGGGAACAGCCAGGGTAGCAAAGAAGAACTAAGTCTGTGAAAACAGCCCTTCCCCTTAGCTCCTAGAGGAAGCCCTCTTTGGTATTTAAGGCAGATACAGTTTCCTGGAAGCAGGGAAAGGAAGGAAGAGGGGGAAATTAGGACTGCGCTAGAGACTTTTTTTTTGCTTATGTTTTTCCTTCAGTATAAAACCACTGTAGAAAATAACTTCTCTTAGAAAAAATACAGAAAAAGACAAAAACAAAAACAAAAAAACCAAAGTGGGTATTTCTCTTTGGCTTCAAGCCCGCTCCCATGAGGTGCAGGGCAGGGGGTAGGCATGAGATGGAGAGGAAGCAGGCGGCCTCCACCCTCACCCCTGCCTGGCAGGTCCCAGATTACATGATGCTGCAGTTCTGGGGGCCCTAAGAGAGAACAGAGAGGAACAGTGTAAGTAGAGTGGCTGGATTGGTCCTCTCTCTCCCTGACCTGCAGCAGGGACGTGTTGTTGCCCCCATCCCTTGCCCTCAAGTCTGGGGCTCAGACAGGAGGGCAGGAAGCAGGAGTGGCTGTTTAGGACCCAGGCTGCAGGGGAGAGGCTCCTACTCCTCCGGGCTGCGGAAGAGAAGGCTCTACCCTCCCCAGAGCCACTTTACCCTAACCATCAATGACCAGGATTCTGTCTGTAGGGATGCAAGCAGAGGGGTGACTCACCTGGGTTCGAGGGCGGGAGTTGCCCAGGAGGTAGGAGCGGGTGACTAGGTTGTCCCCGAAGCTGCCACCCCCACTGCCCCCCACACTGCGGTAGCTGCGAGTGACTGTGACACTGGAGGCAGAAGAGCCGGAGGAGATGGATCCGCCCAGCTGGGCTGCCGAGCTGCTGGCAGACGCCTTGTCGGCTGGCTGCCCGCATGTCCCGCACAGCACGGTGCGTGAGCGCAGGTTGTACTCAGCGGGGTCCCCCGAGCTGCTGCAGTGGGAGCCCTGGGGAGGGAGACAAGGCTCAGGCGGGACGGCGAGTCTGGGACGACTGCTCAGATGCCCAGGCTGTGCTGGACACACAGGCCAGGCTCCAGTCAGTAGGTAGGTAGGTCGCCAGTCAGCAGGCAGGAAGGTGGGGTTTTGTGCCCTGGAGCCCTGGAGCCAGAAGGCAAGAGGGGCTTGGAGGCCAGAAGTTAGGAGGAAGGACACGCATGAAAGGGTGGAAGGGGCAGAGGGATGTGGGGACAGACAGGTGTGGCTTGAACTCTGTTTTAAATTCTCTGAGCTTAAAAGGAGAAGGTGGCAGGTAGGGAAAGAACAAGCTGATAGGGCAGCAGACATGCAGCAAAATTAATTTGGGAGGGGACAGGAATAAGGGAAACCATTCTTGCAGGAGAAATGAGGGCAATGAAAGAACATGCACGTGATAAGACCAGAAGAGGACAGGAAAGGGGGAGAGAAGCAGGGCTTGAGGGCCCCACCTCTGTCCTCCATTCCCTGCCCAGGAGACAAATCCAGACCCTTGTGGCCTGCTCCCATGGGAGCTCCATGGCACTAGGACGTTCCCACTCCCTTCCTTACCAGAGTAGGGCGCCCAGACGCCTGGGTTCCCTGTTCCAGGTAGAGGGAGGAGAGAGAAGAAAGGCCAGGGCAGCAAGTGAAGTTCCAAAACATTCTTTAATGAAAAGACTTTGGCGTGGGAGGCGGGGAGAGAGGCTGTCCCCGGCCTGGCCGGGTTGCCTGTGCAGACTGGCCCTCAGCGGCGGCTGCCACTCACGTGGTGGTGATGGAGCAGGTCGTCTCCATCCTCATCCTCGTCGTCCTCCACTACGGTCACTGAGCGCACCAGCTTGCGCATGGCCACCTCCTGCAGAGACGGGGAACCAGGTCAGGTCACGGAGGAGAGCACGTTACAGCCTGTCTACTTGCAGGGCCAGCTGGCACCTTCTGGTATCCTACCCTGTCCTCTGTGCTGTTAGCAGTGAGGAACTTGCTCTACCCACAGGGACACTGCCGACTTCCTTAGGAAGGAGCACGGTGCACGGCTCGGCCTCAGCAGCCCTCCAGGCTGACTTCCCTGAATCAGCTTTGTTGGGTTGGGGACAGCTGGCTCCCACTCTGGTCACCAGGGATAGCCTTGGGGAGCTGGAGGTGGAAAGAGCCTATTCACCTCGCCAGTGGAGTTGATGAGAGCCGTGCGCAAGCTGTTACCGCAGCCCCAGGTGTTCTGGGCCTTCCACACCAGGTCGGTAGGGGGGCTGTGGGTAGCCCCAGCTCCTGAAGCCCAGATCTGGGGAAAGAGGATTAGAGAAGAGTGTTCACTCTAGTGCTGCCATCCTCAGGCCACGCTGTCCCCTCCTAAGTACCAAGAGACTCACCGTCACAACCTGCCCAGCCTTCAGGGTAAACTTAGGTGGGAAGCGATAGGTCAGCAAGGGGTCATCTCCATTCTGGCGCTTGATCTGCCAGTTGCCCATGGACTGGTCCTGCCAGGAGGGGAGGGGAGGAAGGAGACTCAGCTGGACTCTTGGCGCGTCTCACTCCAGGACCAGGCTGCCCAGGGCAGAGGGGGACACCTGCCGTTCCAGCTACGCAAGAGGCTGAGCTGCAGCCCAGGAGTCTTGCAACACAGCGAGACCCAGGCAGGCTGGCCACTGCTACACACTGAGGCTTATCCCTCCCTCCACTCCCCAACCCCGCAGCATACTGTTCCCCACTGCTTTACCTTTCCTCTTTACTTCTTCCCAGTAACTCACTTAGGACCCACTTTTATTTGCAAGTACTGGGGCCTTTACACTGGAGCTATATCCCCAGCCCTTTTCATTTTTTGACACAGAATCTCACTAAGTCACTAAGTTGCCAAGGCTGGGCTCCCATCTGGCAATCTTCCTGCCTCAGCCTCCCAGAGCAATGGGATTACAAAGCATGCACTGCCACACCTGGCACTTAGGGCCTGCCCCTTGTTCCTATGTTACAAATCAGGAAACGGATGCTCTCCAAGGTTCAACAACTGGCCCAAGGTTCACAGCCACTGAGCCAGGAGCCAGGGCTGGAGCTCGGCTGTGTTCCCCCCCACCCCATCTGGCAGCCTACCTCGTTGGACTTGTTGCGCAGCCGCACAAACTTGCCCTCCTCGTCCACCTCCTCCACAGCCACACGCCCGCTGGTGCGAGCGTGCTGTGAGAAGCTGCTGCGGCTCTCGGTGGCCTCCAGCTTGCGCTTTTTGGTGACGCTTCCCCCGGTGCCGTGCGTCTGGGATGAGTGGGAAGAGGTGCGGCCACGGCTACGCTGCGAGGTGGGGCTAGGGGACAGGCGGAGCCTGGGGAAGGGAGGTAAGGAAAGGAGGAAGCGGTCAAGACCAACTGCAGGTGGAGGCGACTGCCAGCATCTCCCACCTCCTCCCACGGTGCCCACCTTTCCTCCTCGCCCTCCAGGAGCTTTCGGTAGGCATGGATCTCCATGTCCAGGGCCAGTTTGATGTCCAGCAGCTCCTGGTACTCATCCAGCTGCTGCTGCATCCTTGCTCGCATGTCAGCCATCTCTCGCTCCTTATCCGCCAGCAGCCGCCGGCTGGTGTCCCGCTCGCGGGCCAGTGAGTCCTCCAGATCCCGGAGCTTTGCCTCCTTGGCTGCCAACTGGGAGGAAGGAAGCAGAATCTGGTGAGCTCACAAGGGCAAGGGACTGGAGGGCGTGGGTAAGGTGGAGGACTCTGAGGACCTGTCCCGCATCTGAGGCTTCCGGCTGAGGCCAAGGTAGAGACTAATGTGGCTGTGGCCAGCGACCAGGAAGACCTTCCCAGAATCTAACGGAAATCCCTGTTCTCAGGCCAGACCCCATTTTCTCCTGTCCCAAATGGCACAGCCCTCAAGAAAACCACTGGTGCCTCTCCCATGGAACCCTGCAGAGGAGTGGCAGATCTGAGTTACGGAGAACAGTGATCTAATTTACAAATAGGAGAAATGGACCTAAGAAGGAAGGCATGGGAAGAGGGAGGACTAGCATGGCAGGCAGGTCGCCCGGCCGAGGGTCCCAGCCCGTTCCCCCAGGCTGTGGTCCTGGGCCCTGTCCTGTCCCTGTCCTTCTGCCTGGGCAGCCCAGACCGGTGGCTGCTGGTACACAGGGCATCACCTGCTTCTGCAGCTGGCTGAGCTGGGCTGACAGGCTGTCGATGCGGATCCGAGACTGCTGCAGCTCCTCGTGCGCGGCCCCCACCAAGTTGCTGTTCCTCTCGGCAGACTGCCTGGCATTATCCAGCTGCGGGGAATGCACAAGATTAGGGCTGCAGAGGCAGAGAAGGACCGCAGAAGGCCACCCAAGGTCCTTGCCACGACCGGCTCTCCCCTGAGGCAGGGCTAAGGCTGCTGGGGCAGGGGCTGCACAAGGCCCTGGGGCAGAGTGGGCACCTTAGCAGAATACGTCTTCTCCAGCTCCTTCTTGTACTGCTCCACCTGGTCCTCATGCTGGGCCCGCAGCTCCTGCAGGGCATCAGCCAGACGGCTCTCAAATTCTCGTTGTTTCCCATTATCAATCTCCACCAGCCGTGTCTCGTGGCGGCGCTTGGTCTCTCGCAGCTCCTGAAGGGTTAGAGCAGGGATACATGGACCACAGCAGGAGCTTCTTACAGGGCAAGACCACAAGGCTAAGCTCCCCGCCCGCCCCAAGCCCGTCAGTTAGCCCAGCAGCTGGGTGCTGGCCACCCCCCATGCCTGTCCACTGGTGCAGGAACTCAAGCAGGTAAGCTCTGCACACAGTGGGTGCCCTGCTCCCAAGATCCCAAGATCCGCATCTTCACTACCCAGCTCCAAACCCTGGTCTGCAATGCTCAGTGCCTACCTCGCTATAAATGTTTTTCTGGAAATCCAGTTCTTCCTTCAGGGTCTGCAGCCTGTTCTCAGCGTCCACCCGCCGCAGCATCTCATCCTGAAGTTGCTTCTTGGCCTCGCCCAGGGCTGCCTCAAGCTGAGAGGAAGCAGGCAGAGGTCAGGGGCAGGGTCTCAGAGGAGCAGGGCTGCGGGAAGGCTGCAGGGCTATTCCCAGGCCTCTTTTACAGGTGGAAAAGAGCCAGGAGCAGTGAGAGCCCTGGGTGCCCATAGAAGTAAGGACATTCACCTGCTCACAGTAACTACTCTGGGTAGGTACTATGCTGAGAACTCAAAAATAAATTCCTCCAGCACCAAGGGTCACTGCTCTTTGGCACAACACAGCAGCTGCCAAAAAGCAGATCTGTGCAAAGCAGAGAGGAAGCGGGAGGGAAGGAACCAAAGTGTGCGTGGTGGGTGGAGGGTCTGGGAAGGGCTCCAAGGGGCTGACACTTGGGGACACATTAATGGAGCCTATGGAGGGGCACAGTGTGAGGCTGAGGAAGGAGGATCACAAGTTCAACCCCAGCCTGGGAAATTTAGCAACTTAGTATGACTCTGTCTAAAAATAACAAATATAAAAATAGGCTGAGAATATAGTTCAACGCAAAGGCCTTGGGTTCAATTCCTGGTATGGGAGAAAAAAAGCTTCTGAAAAAGTCTGAGCAGGGAAGAACCTTGCTGAGGCATTTGTGTTGTCTGTTTGTTACTGGGGAAGGAATCTGGAGCCTTCATAGTGAGCTACATCCCCAGCCTTTTTCTTTCTTTCTTTCTTTCTTTCTTTCTTTCATTCTTTCATTCTTTCTTTCTTTCTTTCTTTTTTTTTGAAACAAGGTCTCACTATGTAGTTCAGGCTGGTCTTGAGCTCACTATGTAGCCCAAACTAGCCTTGAACTTACAGGGATCCTCCTGCTTCAGCCTACTGAGTGCTGGCATCATAGGCATGCGCCACCATGCCGGGCTTATTTATTTATTTAGAGATGGACTCTCTCTATGTACTTCAGGCTGGCCTCAAACTCATGGCAATCCTCCAACCGCAGCCTCCCCATGCTGGGATTACAGGCCACCACGCCCAGTACACATTTTAGAATGTGCAGGCTGATCAGCACAGCCAGTCACGAGGGGCTGAGGAGGCCAGACCGCCAGGAGGCCAGACCCTTTCTTGGTGTGGAGTCGACCTTCTCCTGAATTCTACCTGGTGTGGTGGAGTGCGGCAGCCAGGTCTGTGAGGAGTGCCTAGGATGGGAGACTGCCCCCTGGCTGGTCTGGCCTGCTGTGAGCAGAGGAGGCTGTGACACTGAGAATAAGCTGCCTTCTTCAACTGATTCTGTGCCCTCTTGTGACATGAGAAAGTAGCAGCAGGGAGGACAGAGATGAGTGTCATTAAAGGGCAGGCCACTCCGTGATTACTTGGACTCTCAGGTGATTAGCCATCAGCTCCCTGTTATAGCTGCAGTAATGGCTATTCCTCTTTTCCTTTCTTCCAGAGAGGGTAAAAGTTGTCCATGGGAGGGATCCAGAGCCAGTCACAGCTCACGGGAGCTCACAGCAAAGTTAAAGGGACACTGTTTTTGCATGACTTGAAATTCCCCAGGCTAGGTCCCCAAGCAGCTAAAGGAGACTGAAACATGATTTGGATGAGCAGAAATGCCAGGACAGGTGAACAGCCCTGGGCCTAAAAGGAGGGTAAACCGGGCACAGCCGAGGGCAGGCTGGGAGAAGAGCGAGTGCACAGGTAGTGAGGTGGGTGACAGTGGGCCTGAGGGTGCCTACCTTGGCAACCTGCCCCCGAAGGTCGTGCAGCTCGCCCTCCAGTGTGCGCTTCTCACTGAGAGCAGTGCTCAGTGCAGCCTCCTTGGAGTTGAGCAGAGCTTCCAGGTCCTTGAGGCGAGCCTGGGCAGCCATCAAGTCACCCTCTTTTTTTGTATTGCTAAAGGAGAGAGGAAGAGGTGGTTTTAGAAGAGTCAGCTGTGCCTCTATCGGCCAGGAGAGGGCGTCCTGGTTTTAGGTTTGTTTGCGGCTGCCTACTCCAGTTGAGCTCCCACCTCCCTGCCAGGTCCCCCAAACCCCCTTCCTGCTTCTCCACCCTTCCCATGACTCAGAGCTCAGGAACGTGCCTAGGGCTAAGGGTGATGCTAGATCCCATGATATGAATGCTTTTCCCTCTCTCCCCTCCCAAAAGACACAGGGCACCTTTGTCTCTCACCCTTCCCACACAGGCCCTAACCTTCTCCTCCCTGGACTCCGCCCACTTGCCATTCCGCTGAGCTTCCCTCCCTCCGAGGAGCCAGAGGACTAGCTAAGCTCCCTGGACTGAGGGCACATGCCCCTACTGCTTCTGTCTGAGCCCCAAAATGGTGGTCCCCTCTCCTGTCCTTTTACAGCATGGAAGGAAAGTCTGGTTAGAGGTCAAAGAGAGACCCGGGACAAGGACAGTGAGGCAGTGGTATTGACCCTTCCCTCTCTCAGGACGACTCATGGTTTCCTGACCCAAGGAGAGCAGAAGGGTCCCACCTCTTTCACATCCCTGAGAGAACACTGAGTCCCATCCATCAGCCCAAGCCTTAGTATCTGGCTCCAGATGTGGCTCCCTGACCTCCAAGTCCACCTGGGCTCCTGGCTGGGGCCTACCCTGCTCCTCAAACTGGCAAAACTGTCACTGTAACTGACCTCCCAGAGCTGTGCTGCCCTCTCACACTTGGGCGGGACTCTCGTCATTTCTGTCAGGGAACTGGAGAAAGAGAGGTCCTATTTCCTTATAGCCTCGAGGGAACCCAAGAACTGTCCAGGCTGACATTACACTTGCTTCACAAATACAGGCAGAGAGCAGGCTGTAGACCCAGGGAGTGGCAGAAAAGCTCCCAGGGCCTTGTCCCAGATGCTGTCTGTAACATATCAGTCCCCATATACAAACTCAGTGTGGCAGACAGAAAAAAAAACAACTCGGGCAGGCAGGAGAAGCCTAACCCGGGAAAAAGAGGCAGCACAGTCGTGCCAACATTCTTCTGCCACAAAAGCCCTCAGCTCCATGAGGACAGGGAGAAAGCCTACACTGATGGAAGCTCAGGAGGGAGGAGACACTTAGGAGATTCCAAACAAGGAGTCACCCCTCCAACTTGGCCTCCACTAGGCTGGGGAGAGCACAGAGGGACACCATAGGGAGCAGGGGAAGGGACAGAACAAATTGCCTAATGCAACAGTGTGTCCTACAAAAAAGAGGCCCTTCCAGAACCTTGGGATTGTCTCCCTCCTCTGTCTCAGCCTAAACAGCTAAAAATAAAGTCAAAACCCAGCTCAGGTTTTGGCTGCCATCCGGCCCAGCCCCGGGCTGGGAGCACAGCCCCAACTTTCCATGACTTCAGAACTGTTCCGAAGCTGAGGCAGCTGCAGGGGGAGGGAGGAAAATGAAGAAAAACTGCTGGTAAAGTGAAGCGCGGAGGTAGACACAGACTCCGGGCTCCTTGGGCCCATTCCAAGGCTGGCATGTGCTTGCCAGAAGAGGCCTCTCCCCCCTGCAGGCCAACTGCAGTAGCTGGCCACATGTGGAGCCTCCCTGAATTTAGAGAACTACCCCTTGGCTCAGCCACCTCCTTTTACAGATAAGGAATCAGAGGTGCAGAGGAGGAAGGTGGGTGGTCCTGCAAGCTGGCTGATGGTCTGAGACTGCTCCCCCACCACCTTACTTACTGCCTTCCCAGACCAGACCCCAGCACAAGGCTCTGTGAGGAGACAGTGTGCCACAAGGTGTCCCAGCAGGGCAGCATGAGCTGGGAGACAGGAAGGTGTACAGGGTGTTTTCAGGTCAGTTCCTAAGAACGTCTCTTCCCTAACCCTGTCTCCTTGGCTTCCTCAGACACCAGAGGAGGAGCCCCTGGGGTTCTCCTTGGACAAACCTCCCTTGGCTGTGCCCAACAGACATAGGAAGACAGATGCTGTCCTCTGGTAGCTGATGATCTGACACGCACAGGAGTTGAACTGTTTTGTTGTTTTCACTGCAGCCTCTTCCTGCTGCTCCCAAAGGTGGAGGGTCATGGTATAATAATAATCTACAATCATGGGCTGGGGTATTGTTCAGTTGTACAGCACTTGTCTAGATGAGCTAGGCTCTGGGTTCTAATCACCAGCACTGCATGCATATATATATATATATTTGTATGTCATCAGTCTCTTAATGACAGTTTACTTTTGAGAGGCTGACAAATTCATTGTGCAAACCTTCTAGTGTACTTATGCAAACTAATACAGCTATGATGTTACCAGAAAATGTAATCTTTCTGGGGTGTTTTTGGTACCAGAGATTGAACTCACAACCTCATGCTTGCCAGGCACGAGCTGTACCACTGAGCAACATCGCCAGTCCTAGACATTAATCTTATGGAACAGGGAGAGAACTGTTTCATATATATGGTCTGCCCTTGATTAAAACATTGTACGGGGGAACACACAACTTATTGTGTACAAGGCACTGCTCTAAGTATTTGTGTCAATTCACTGAACCTTCATAGCTATCCTCTGAGAAAGATGTAATTACTGTTTTTACAGAAACTGAGGCAGAGAGGTCCTGTAGAAATAGGTGGCAGACCTGGAAATGGATGATGTACCAGCACTTGCCATGATGCGTTGGCTTCCAAACAAATTAGGCTTTGTCCTTTCCCCCTGGAGGTGCTAGGTGCTAGGGATTGGTCCTGGGTCCTTCTGCTTGCTAAGCAGGTGCTCTACCACTAAGCCACATCCCTGCAACTTCCCACAGGCTTGACTAGCACTGCAGAGAGGTGATTAAAAAACTGAGACACACCCTGCAGATGAAAGAAACCACGAGCTCGCTCAGAGGGAAGCGCCTCTGTGGTTTTCTTAGCTAGGCATGGGGAGCTCCCATCTGTGGGGAAGAAGCCACTATCACCCATGGGTCCATGACTCAGACCTTGGGAGCACCAGTCACCATTTGCTTCCTAGAAGAGGCTGTAGACCGAGCAGGGACCACAGCAGACACTGACCAGGCATTTAGCCCCTAGGAGCGCTACAGGCCCAGGCCCCAGTTGCCCAGGGATGGCAGTAGGAAGGCAAGGCATGCGCTGAGCACTGTGGCTGGGAAGCTGGGTTGATTGGGAGGAAAGGGTGAGGCAGGCCAAGAGCTGGGCAGGGTGGGTACTGGCCTCTCTCAGGTGACTCATGCCCAGGCAGACAATAGCAGGGCAGGGGTTGGGAAATCCTCTAGTGCTCACAGGGGAGACCTTGGCTTCCCGAATCCTGCCCCAGGCCCAGTGCCATGCTGGTAGGGCCAGCTGTTCCCTCACCTGCATCTTCCATGTCTCCCCCACCCCAGCACAGGAGTAGCTCCCTCCCTGCAGCAGCCTCTTGAGACAGGATGGGATGGGGGTCCTGTTGCATTCAACCCACAGCTGGCAAAACCCACACCGGGAAGGGGGGGGCTATGAAAAAGGAGTGAGGTAAAAGGAGATGCGGAGCTGGCAGGTGCCCAGGCCAGGCTCCACCACGCAAGGCGGGCGGTTCGCGCAAAAGGGCACCAGCCGGGGCCTAGAAGGCGCCCTGGGGCTGGGCCTTACCGCCCGCCCGCTGAGTCACAGACCCCTGCAGATCCTAGCCCAGATATGGAAGCCCGCAGCCTGTTTGCATCTGGTTGCTGGGAGCAACGTGCAGGCTGGGGGGAGAGGCCCGCATTTCCTCCCTGCGCCTGGGAGAGCTGCTTAGCCAGGCAGACCTCAGACGGGGGCTAAAAATGTGAAGTGGGAGGGGATTAGGAGCAGGGCGGAGAGGAGCCCACACCCGGACTGAGGAGCCCAGCCTCACCGGCCCTGGGAGTTCCCCATCGTGCTGCGCGCTGTGGCAGAGGCACCTCCACCGAGGGGGAGCCAAGGTCTTGGGCCGGGGTACTTCCTGTCTCCTGGGGAAAGCGCCCCCTGTGGCTGGGAAGGCCTGGATGAGTGGCAGGGCAGGACCGGTCGCGCCACGCCAGCCGGTGGGAGATCTCCCAGAACCTCCAGCCGCCTCAGGGCAGGAGGTGGGTCTCCTGCGGCCTCCCTAAATGGGAATCTCCACTGAACCCCAAACCCGCCTGCACCATCCTCCCTCTCTCAATCTCCGTTGTGTGTGTGTACCGGGAGTTGAATCCAGGGCATTCACACAAATATTCCCAGCCCTTTTTACTTTTATTTCATTTATTTTTATTTTGAGAGGGTCTCACTAACTCCTAAACATGCCCAAGCTGGGCTTCAATTTGCAATTAGCCTTCCAGGGTGCTGGAATTACAGGTACAGAATGTGCCACCATGCCCACAGCAATTCCATTATTTTTAAACTTGTATCACCAGGCATGGTGGAGGACTGCTTTAAGGCCAGTCTGAACTACACACCCAGACCATGTTTCTAAAATCCAAATACAGCCCAGTGTGGTGCCACATACTCGTAATCTCAGTACTATGAAGTGAGACCTTGTCTCAAAAAAAAAAAAAAAAATCAAATACAGTAAATCAGTAGTACACATACATACATATGAATGATCTATATAATGTACATTCAGTACAAACTTTTTTTTTCCAGATAGGGTCTTGCTATGTAGTGTAGGCTGATCTTGAATTCACTTAGGTAGCCCAGGCTGTCCTCAAACTCATGTTGCTCCTCCTGCCTCAGCCTCCCAAGTGCTGAGATCAGAGGGGTGCACCACCACACCCAGCCAAAAAGCTTTATCCATTTGCTTTCCCTCTGTCTGTCCCAGCAAATCCTCCCATCACAGTATGGTGTATCGTCCCTCCATACCCTTTCCTTCATCCCTCAGTGGAGCTCTACACAGCCCAGCCCTGCTCTGCTGGTTTCCGCTAGTGTCTATCTTCAGGGGCTGGGGCCTTTCCCCGGTGCCCTCTGAAAGTCAGACACTAGACAGCTCACATCTCTACAGCTCTGGATTCCTACTGGGATCTTTTCTTGCACTTTTACAGATGGGGAAACTGAGGCTTGGAGAAAGGCAGCTAGACTCTACAAACCTGTTTACTGGGTCACTTGAGGACACTCATAGCAGACAGGAGAAAACATAAAATGGCAAAATGGGCCTGGGGTGTGGCTCTGTATAATGTGTGTTCAGCATGTGTGGCCCTGGGTTCTATCCCCAGAACCAGAGAAGTGAAGGAAAGAAAATGGCGGGTATTTTTGTTTTGTTTTGTTTTGTTTTGTTTTGTTTGTTTTAATGGCTTGTTGAACTGGGCCTGGTGGCACATGTCTATAATCCCAGCAGTAGGGAGGCTGAGGCAGGAGGATCACAAGTTCAAGGCCAGCCTGGGCTACTCAAGTGAATTTAAGGTTAGCCTGAACTACACAGTGAGACCCTGTCTCAGAAAAAGAGAGAGACAGAGACAGAGACAGAGACAGTGAGAGAGAGAGAGAGAGAGAGAGAGAGAGAAAAGGCCTATTACAGGCAAGGCAGACAGAGTAAGAGAGACTGAATGAGAGAGCTGGGAGACACATGTGCCTTTGCCTCCACACCCAGTCTGTGACAGAGGCCTAGTGAGCCTAGCACTCCTGGCTACACTGACTGTCACCCTCACATGCACTCACAGCAGTGTGGAGCCAGGAGTACTTCTCATCCTGGCATTCAAGGCACAGGGCTGCTCCGGAAAGGAGACCTTGAAAAGAGAAAGTGAGGGTGGCAGGTGTCCCCAGGACTTACAAGTCCTTTGACCCTTCCCCAAACCCTCCCTTGTGAAGTTCTGGCTGTCTTACACCCAGAAATCATATGGTAGATGCACTGGGCTGGATTTTCCCTCCCAAACACATGGGCCCCAGCTGGCAGGGCCCAGCTTTTGCTTGGGTATGACGATTGCCAAAAATGTCCCATATCTGAGGCCTCTCAGACCTCCCTCCAGAGCAGCCAGGCTCCCAGCTGTCTTTCCCCAAGACAAAGTCAGATCTTAATTCCCGGAGAAGGGAGGGACTGGGGCAGGGGGCACTAGTACTGAGGGGGAGGCCTGCCGACATGTTCAGACACAACTCCAATGGAGGCACTGGGCCTGGCAGGGGGCCAGGCCTGAGTCACAGCTGCTGCCTGTATCAACGTGGCATTATACAAAGAAACTGGGGCTAGAAGCCAGGGTACCAGGCGCTGGCTTCTTCACCTGGCTTCCTCACCTGGCTTCCTCACCAACTTTTCTCACAAAGTCCCTTGCTAAACTCCATTTCCCATCTTCCTGGTCTAGTTCTCCAAAAGTCATTCCTGTGTTATCACAAAAATGCAAGGGTGTAGTCTAGGGGACAAACCAAGAGAAATAAGATCGGGGAGGCAGGACGGGATGGCCTAAGACCAGAGAGATGGAGGCCACTGATCACAGGGTGGGGCATTCAGGGATCCTCACAAGGAGGCGACTCAGCAGTCCCACCTTAAGACTCATTAGTCTTCCAACATGGTAACCCATGTTTATTAACTCTGACAGCACAAGGAGACATTAGGAGCCATACCCCTAGGTCAGGGGAGGACTTGGGCAGGATCTGGGACTTCTGGTCCCACTGCATTCCTGGGAAGATGTAGTGCTGGCCCCCAGCCGGCAGGGGGCGGCAGCGCCGGAGCCTCTTCCGTCGCCGGCTTCCTCTCCACTGCTCAGAATTTCTAGCTTCCCAGAGCCAGCGCTTCGGGGGCTCTTTCGTGTCAATTCCTCCACTTGTCCCCCACCAAATGCAGATCATCTGCTCTTGCCAATACAACTTGAAAAAAGTTCTCAAGGAAAAGCCTTCGCTCGCTCTCGTCTTCCTGGCCTGCACTGGCTTCTGGTCTCCTGTCCACGCTGTACTCTGCCCTCTACCGTGACTCAGCTCTCCTGCTGAGCCGGGATACTGGCCAGAAAGAGTCCTGGCTTTGACAAGCAGGATTCTGCTTCCTCTCTCACAACTAGACGGCAAACTGTCTGCTTTCATAAAGATCTGCTGAGAGCCTAGACCTCACAGCCTAACCTGGGGCTGGGGAGCTGCTCTGGGTACAGGACGGGGGAAGGTGGGCAGGTCAAGGTCACTGTGTACCGCAGTCTGCTCTAAGCGCATGGTATCTAGTCCTGGCCCACTGTAGGTACTCGGTCCTCCCTAAGGCATCCCTTCCAGCCCCACACAGGTCTGGCAATGGGAGGCACTTCTGTGCCATCCCTCCCCGTTCCCCTGTCTGAAGCCCTTGCCACTGTTCTTAAGGGCAAGGCACACCTGTCTTTCCTACCAGCAGGGAAAACAGAACACACCTAGTGGGAAATGTCACAATAATTAAACAAACTATCTCAAGAAATAGAGGAGAGTAGTACTGTTTTGTTTTGGTTGTTTGTTTTGAGACAGGGTTTCACTTTGTAGTGCAGGCTAGCTTTGAATTCACTAAGCAGCCCTCCTGCCTCAGCCTCCCCAGTGCTGGGATTACAGATGTGCACCACCACGGCTGTACTAGTAGGTATTTATTTGTTTATTAAGGAGGTATACCAGGGATCAAACTCCCGACTTTGAGCTTGCCACTGAGCTATATCCCCAGCCCTTGTACCAGTGTTTTTAATTCCACTGCTAGTGGAAAATATTTCTATTGAGGATAGCCCTGGATATCAATTACATTCACATTGATTATATTTGACTTGCCTACTAATAGCTTGGTATTTTAAAGGACTGTTTTCTTTTTTTCCTAAAGCTTTGTATTTAAACTAAAAACAAGTTATAAGTTATATAATGTACAGGTACAAATTGCTCTATGATGAATGTGATCATTATGTATATATCTAAAATGTACCAATAAAATCTAATTTTAAAAAATAGCAAAAAGAAAAAAATAAAGGACTGTTTTGTCACTTTGTAGGTCATTGTACTAGATTGGAGCCTCAGGCTTCTCTGGAGATCTTTTAACCCTCCTCCTCTTGCTTTTGTACCTGGAATTGAACTCAGGACCTTGTGCTTGCCAGGAAGGCGCTGTGTGGCTGAGCCGTATCTCTGGCCCAAGCCCTTTCTTCTACAGCTGGGGAAATCTGAAGAGGGAAAATGACTAGCTCAAGGTCACACAGCAATTTAGTGGAAGGGCTAAGCCTACAACTAAGGACACTGAGGGCTGGGGCAGTTTCCACTATCTCACACTATCTGTAGCTTTGGTGGTGGCCACCTTGCCACAGAAAAGGGCCTGAGACCTTCCCAGGTGTCTCCAGGAATTTTAGCTCTCAGCCCATGTTATCTCTGGCAGGCTCCTGGGGGCCTAGGAGGTGAGAATGGGAGGGACTATCCCAAGTGTCTGGGCTTCCCAGGAGCCAGACTTTGTCTTGTGGCTGGCTGCAGCTGCTCAGGGTAGTAAAATGGCGGGGAGGGAGGAGGGGAGAACGGGGGAAGCAGAGGGCACAGTTGGTAGGTAAAAGGGATCTTCTACCAGTTGTCTCCCCAGCTGTCCCTGGCTTCAGCTCTGACCCTGAGCTACTGACTCAGGACCAGGAGAAGAGGCCATGGGCACATCCCATGCAAGAGGAAGTGTCACACTCCTAGAGGCCAGGGCAGGCATTAGGGGCCTGGTGATACTTCTCAGCCCCCAGGTTTGGCTGCTTTAGCTGTACCTTCTAATCACAGTGTGGACTGGGAAGAGGGTAGTTTAGAGAAGTAACAGGAGGAAGCCCCCTCAGGGCATCCTCAAAGACCCCAACCTCCAAGCTGCTGGTCCCTGTCAAAGGGCAAGCTTCCTTACAATCCAGGTAAACAATTTTCATGACAATCTCAAGACATACAAAGCACCAGGCTTCTCGAACTCTGTCTCATAATCTATGGTCCAGTAGGATTCTGGTTCTTCCAGGACCAGGCTAGGGCAAAGGGTATTGATCAAGAGTTAACAGGCCCAGGCAGGACAGCAGAGCATTAAGGCGTCACTAGTCCCACAGCAGAATCTCCAGGCTGCAGGAATGAGCCTCAGTTACCTCTCCTCACTTTATCCCCTCTAGATCTTCAACTTGTCCCTAAGCATAGAGAAGTGAGGGTCATGACAGGAGGACCAAACTGAAGTTGGCCATGGTAACACACACCTGTAATTCTTGCACTAGGGATCCTGAGGTGGGAGTTTGAGGTCAGGCTGAACAACACAATGAGAGCCTGTCTCACCAAAACACCAAAACCAGAGGGGGGGGGGGAAGAAGAAGG
>PVJX010004933.1:0-12488 GCA_004027295.1 Dolichotis patagonum
CCGCTAATGCTGTGTTTGATGTTGCATTTTTGCTGCCCTCAGTCTCTTTTGTATTTACCTCTCCTGGATCAATGTTCTCAGGGTTGGGGGCTGGGAGTTTTTTCTTATTTCTCCCTTTTGTCATGTTTTTGGTTCCTTCCATACAAGTGTACAGTGTAATTCCCAGACCCTTTTCTTGTTGTTTAAGGCTCCTCTAGAGGTGCAGGCTAGGAGCTTTAGCCCTCTTCAATAGGTTATCAGAGATTAGAGTTCACCCATGGGCAGTGTGCGCTAGCTCCTCCCTTCTGGGCCAGTCAACCTTTGCAGGCCTTCACTGAGTCAGTGTGCACTGATCTCAGGGAAGTAACTGGGTCCCCGCCAGGGGCGTGGCCTAGTTCAAGCAGATTCCACCAATCCACTCGGTGAGGGGAGCAACCAGCTGAAGCCACTTCCTTATGGAGTTAGGGCTGTCCTGCCCAAATCCAACACGTCATCCAGTCGGTTTCCCCTTTCCTGTGGGAGGGTCTTATACCCATCACTTACCGTGTCCCCGAGAACTGCTGGACTGCCCGACCTCCGACTTCAGCACGGCTGCGGTGGGAATTCACGGTGCCTCTGGGTGGGTCGTGTGCAGAGCCGGTCCCAGCGAGCTGCACGCCGGGCTGTTCAGCTCCGCGCTCTGGCGGCTCAAGCCAGTGGCTTCAGCTCGGATCACTTGTTCAGGTCGGGCGGAATTCAGGGGTCTCCAGGCGGGTGCGGTGCTCGCTGATCTTATCTTCACTAATAGTAGCTCCAGGACCTCTTATTCGAGCGGGTTTTTGCGCTTTAGTTTCTTTCTGTGTTGTGAGAGTCTATCTCTCTCTGTTTGGGTCTCTCCAGGGTGTTTTATTCTGGCATTTGAGCTGTCTCTCTCAGAGAGGGTCTCTCTCCTGCTGCCTACCAGTCTGCCATCTTGTCTCTTCTCGACCTGGCTGTTTTTGTAAGCCATGACTCAGCTCTGTCACTTGAGGTGTCCAATAGCTCCCCAGGGAGGTGCCTAGGCGTTACACCTGTCAGGAAACTCTCCTCCCCTGACCGGGTCTCTGGCTGCAGGAGCGGCAGCGCATGTCCGACCGGCTAGAGGACACCAGCCTTCGGCTCAAGGATGAGATGGACCTGTATAAGCGCATGATGGACAAGCTCCGGCAGAATCGCCTCGAGTTCCAGAAGGAGCGGGAAGCAACACAGGAGGTGGGTCCCAGGTCTGAGGCTCCTGGGGCTCCCCACAGTGTTCCTGCTCTCACCAACTGGCCTGTCGCCCCTGCAGCTCATTGAAGATCTGAGGAAGGAGCTAGAGCACCTGCAGATGTACAAGTTGGACTGTGAGCGGATGGGCAGGGGCCGAAGCTCCTCCTCTAGCCTGGGGGAGTTTAATGCCAGGGCCCGAGAGGTGGAGCTGGAGCATGAGATCAAGCGACTGAAGCAGGTAAGCCTGGGAGCTGATGCCCAGCAAGACTCTGGGCTTCCGGTGCAGAGAATGACTCCCCCAGCACACACACTGTTGTCTACTCCTTGTGGCAAACTATCAGGGCTGGCCAGCCTATTTCACCTCAAGCGGTCAAGCAACAGCTCTGGCTCTCTGATGGGTCCCAGGATCTTTCTCTTGTGTCGCACACTACTGTCCTGTCCTTAATGCTTGGGTGAGAATGAGTTGACACCAACTACAGATCAGTGCCTGACTGGGTTGGGTCTCCAGAAGCAGAGATCCCATTTCACAAGGTTCCTGGGAGTGCTGCCTTCATTGGAGATCAGTCCGGGGGTGAGGGTGAGGAAATGGGTCAGGAAAGAGGAGTCGTCCGCTGAGGGAGTAATGGCTGTTCAGGTCCCCCAGCTCAGCCAGACCCTGCAGCTGGAGGCTGTGGCCCAAGTCACACCTCCCGAGTTTGTATCACCACCTGTGGCAGAGGTGCTGGTGGCTGGGTGCCCTCTGGAGCCCTAAACTCGGCCCATCCAGGAGGGGCTCCAGGTCTCAGGCTTCGGTGCCTTTAGGCAGGAGGTGGAGCTTGGGGTTGTGACCCTCGGGTCAGCTGTCCTCAGGAGCAGAGGTGCCCAAAGCAACTGCCAATGAGAGGGAGTCCAGAGCCTGGCTTTGAGGAACCATGGGGATGAGCCATCTGCCTGCCCAGAGACCCCAGTGCAGTGCTTGCCTCAGCCCTAGGGAAGAAGGGTGGCCAGCCATGCACCTGGCTCAAGGAGACTCAGCTCCTCTGAGCAGGGCTAAAACTCCCCCTCCAAGCCTGTGAACTCACAGGACACCAGGCCCCTAGAGCAGGATGCAGCCCCTCCACCCTGACATCTGGCAAAGGCCACATCATCTATAGGCCATTGGGACTGGCTGTGACACACAAAGGGATGGTACTGGTGGCCATTGGGAACAGTGGATACAAAGAACTGGGTTCCAGCGGGCTCCAGTTGCTTCTGGGAGCTGATGGATTCTTTATTTTTTTTGTTTGGTTGGTTTTTTGTTTTTGTTTTTGGAAACAAGGTCTCACTATGCAATTCAGGCTGGCCTTGAGCTCACTTTGTAGCCCAGGCTGGTCTCAAATTTGCAACAATCGTCCAGCCTCAGCCTCCCAAGTGCTGGGATTGCAGGCGTGCTCCTCCATGCCCCGCTGTTGATGGCATCTTTATCCTGTCCCTGCAGGAGAATCACAAGCTACGGGATCAGAATGATGACCTGAATGGACAGATCCTGAGCCTCAGCCTCTATGAAGCAAAGAACCTCTTTGCTACCCAGACCAAAGCCCAGTCTCTGGCTGCAGAAATAGACACAGCCTCTCGAGACGAGGTAATGTCCTCTTGTCCATTGTGTGGGTTCTTCCCACTCTGTCCCTTCTGAGACCGTGAGCTGCAGGCTTCCCACAGCCCAAATGCCAGGCCAGCGCCTTCCTCCATGGGGACCCATCAAGGGGTACTTGTGCTGCCAAGCAGACGAGGGAACCAGTATTTGTTGTTTGCACATGTTTTCACTTAGCTAACTCTGGAGCTGTGTGACATCTCAGGGACACAGGCTCCTCCAGTTGCAGAGGGAGAGAGACCCACTCTTTCAGTCACAAACACCAAAATACCTAACGATCCTTTAAGGTGAACTGAAGACCCCATGTCACTTACTTCCTTCTTCTGCCTGGGACTTAGAGCTCAGATGTGGCTTCTGGCCTCAAGGAGTCCCTGGGGGAGCTGGCACCCTGGGGGAGCTGGCATTCTAAAGGATGTGCCAAGAGCTGCCCGGGGCAGGGTTGGGGTGGGGAGGGGACCCTTACAGGCAGAGGACACAGCTGGCAGCCCCAGGAGTCTTCGGCCTTGGGGCTGTGAATGTGACTGTCCATTAAAAATGCCTCTGGGCAGTGTTCTCAGCCTTTGTGAAGGGGCACTGTGGCCCCTCCACAGACCAGTTACATTGTCGCAGACTCTTGGCCACTTGAGTGTTGGAAGTTGGCCAGAGGCCACCTTACCCAGGGCCCCTCTTGTCATCAGGCACTGGCCCACTGCAAGTCCAGGAGTCTGGGCTGCAGTCAGCTCAGGCCCAGCCCCTGACCATTCTTCCTATTCCTGCAGCTCATGGAAGCCCTAAAGGAACAGGAGGAGATCAACTTCCGGCTGAGGCAGTACATGGACAAGATTATCCTGGCCATCCTGGACCATAACCCCTCCATCCTGGAGATCAAACACTGAGCCAGGCTAGCTGCAGAGCAGCCTCAGGACCTGGGACCAAGGGGCGGGCCTGCTCAAGGACACAGGCCAGCTCCACACTCACATTCACACCATAAGTGTACCTCTGGCCGCCATGCATACCGTGTGCTGGTGTACGTGTGCAGAGGCCCTGAGCACACACGTGGTGGGGTGAGCGTGGGGCCGTGGTTGTTAGTGACCCCTGCACAGCGAGCTGTGCCTGCACTTTGTGGGCCTTTTGCAGTGGGCAGAGGGTACTGGAAGTGTGAGGGGGCAAGATGTGCTCTCAGGAGTTACTATAATAACGAGAACTGGAAGTGCATGTTTCAGATACTGGATAAAATGACTCTACCTCGGGGGATGAGGAGGAGGAAATACCCTAGTGAGAGGGCTCTTACCCTCACCTGACCTGCTGGGAGTAGGAGCAAGACAGTGATCTTTCCAGGAGTTAGGTTGTCCTTGCCAGGCTCTCTGGCCACTTTTCACATCTGGGTATTGAAGCTTGGTGAAGAGGAAGAGGCGTGGGAGGAGCTTCTCCCCTGGGGGTGGCCCTGTGTGGCTGGGGTACATGGGGACCAGAGGACTCAGGTTCACTGGGCAACTGCATAGGCCGTCTTCTTCTGGTGGGGTTCTTAGCATTTTTAGGTTCTCTGTGTCCTCTCCATCCCTGCTTACCTACCTCCCATTTCTGCTTTTGTTTTTAAAATAGTGAAATATAGGGACCATTCACTTGGGTATAAAATAATCAAAAAGAAAGGAAGAGATTGGGACATAGAGGCGTGTGAGGCCAGTGCTTGAGAGAAGCAACCAAAGAAATGACTTCTGGGGAGGAGCCTGTTCCCTACGGCTGCGTCTTGACATGGGCCAAGGCCTGTCCCACCCATCATGGCTCCACACGGCTTGCTGAGAACAGTGCTTGGGTTGGGTCTCAGAGTCCAAGCTCTGAGTGCCCCTAGGAAGGAGTGAAGCTCCTGTCCTCACCCTGAGGAGCAGACCTGTGTCTGCTTCTCCATCAGGAACTCTTCTGCCTCAGGTAGAGGGAGGGGGCGGGGCACAGTTGGCAGAGTTGCAGAGAAGCCTTAGTCTTCCTACCTGTGGTGGGAATTCACACCATGGATTTTTAAATGTGATCTTTTCTTCTGGGGGCTGGGAGTAGATATGGTACTTTCCTTTTTGACTTTTCCAGTTTATCTCAATTCTACGTAGCTTGTGATTTGTTTCCTTAACCCAAATCAGTAGAAACAATATGTGGTTTTATTTCTTCCCCTGTAGCTCCTTGTTTTCTTAAGCACATCTAGTGTAAGAAGCAAGGTTTGGGTGATGCTGGGGAGGGGCAGGAGATGTGTGTGCAGAGAAGGGAGGGCATGGAAGGTGGAAGAAAGGCTTAGGGGACTTGGCTGTGCTCCCCAATTGACAGGGACAGGACTGTGGCCAAGACCAATCTTCATACCGTTGCTATCGTCTTGTGCTTTTGTTAGATTTCATGATCTCTTTTTAATCATAGGTATGGGGTTTGTTTCTTGCTTCAAATAAGGGGTTGCACTGACTAGAGCCATCCACACCCAGCAGACTGGGTAACAGTTGGTCTCTGGGAGCCTCTGCTCTTGGCATCCAGGTCGCCTTGGGCTCCCCCAAGGGCCTGAGAGGACACAGGCAGAGTCCCCATGATGGGTAGGTGTCTTGAGAACTTGCTAGTTAGTAGGCCATGATTTCAGGGTAAAAGACAAATGATGGTGTTGGTCTGGGGTTGCTATTGGAAGGCGTCCCTCAGAAGCCAGTGAAGTCAAGGTCCTGGTCTGTGAAGGGCTTAGCCTGGGGTTGAGTATTGTACGCATGGGTGCTCCTTAGCTGCATTGGTGCAGATTTCAGAGAAGGCAGCAGAGGCCAGGGTCAGAGTCAATAGAGGAAGGAATCTGCCAAGGGAAAAGGGAGGCAGAGAGCTGTCAGCCAGCAGTGCCCTGCTGGCTCCTCCCTGTAGGAGGTGCCGGGGGAACGACTATGCCAGGAAATGCAGTCTGAAAGCCACCTAGACGGAGACCAGTGCCAGAGAGGCCCCTGGCAGAGGGCCTTTTGACTGAGGAGCTGAATTCCATGAAGCACACGCCTCCAGTTCCAACCTTCTTACTTCCTTCAACCAGAATGTATGTCTTATAAAACCTCATCAGTCAACTTGTTTTTTTAAAGATCTTGTGTGTTTTTGAAATGCACTGCCGACCTTGAAAGCTAACCAGACTGGGGCACGTAGCCCAGGGTCTCCGTTCCCCAACCCCTGGAGCAGGCTCCAAAACTGTGCTTGGTAAGTCAGATTTGAACAACAAATAATTTTAAATTTTTAGAATAAATATGATCCATGCCGTACTTGGGACGTGTTGAAAATAAGGTTTTAAAAACTTGAATCACCGGATGTTCTGGTTTAATCAGTGTAGGTGTGGCTCAGGCCTTGAAATTTTTTACGAGCACTCCAGCTGACTCTAATTCATCTGAGTGTCTTCTCTGGGAGGTTTGGTATTTCCTATTTTTTATTTGTTGCCAAACCTGACAACCCTAACAAATAGGAATTATCAGAAATTTGCCTGAAGTTACAGGTGATTTTTTGTGGGTGAGGGAAGTGGGGGTTTTTGTAGCCCCACTTGAGCCAGGTAAAATAGCACATGCCTGCAATTCCAGCTACTCAGGAGGCTGAAGCAGGAGGATGCAAAGTTGAGGCCAGCTTGGGCAACACAACAAGACCCTATCTCAAAAACCAGACCTAGAGATATAGCTCAGTGGATTTGCTCCCCAGAACCAAAAAGAAAAAAGATGCACATTTTACCTGACACTGAGCTACCATTCCATTTAGAACCTCCTGAAGCACCGTGTCCTGGAAGAGAAGTTTGCAGCCTTGGCTGTGCACAGGAGTCACCTGAAGACATTATTGAAAGTTCTGATGACTGGGCTGCCCCCGCCACAGACACACACACACACATACACACACACACACAGTGGTCTGGATTTAACTGATGTGAGTGTGGCCCTGGCATCTGATCTGTACAGACCTCCCCAGTGATGCTGAGGTGCAGCTCAAGGTGCGGCCCCTTTATCCTGAAAGTCATTGCCCAAACAGAGGAAATGAGGCTTGTTGAAAAGAGCCGGTCCTCTGCGGGTATAGTCCATGGCTTTTTCCTGCGATGATGCTGTCCAATGGTCTTTGCCCCAGGATAGGAGGCCAGGTGCCTTCAGGACCGGTGGATCCTGCTGTTCTCAAAGCTGGAAGGTTAGCGAGCCTGAGTGGGTGGCAGAGTCTGTCTGGTACCCCCAGAGTCCCAAGTGACACATGTTTGGATATACTGACCAAGACTCACTCCCCAGTGAGATTAGAACAGTCAGCCGAGAGCTGTCCCCCTGAAAGCAGTCTTGGCCACAGCAGCCACCTACTTGTACCGCAGAGCAGGGGAGGGGGGGACACTGGCCTTGTGGACTCTCCCCATTTCCTGACAGCTGCTGAAGGAAGCCCCCGCTCTTTGCAGCCCGCTTGTGCCACGGAGGCTCCCGGTGCCAGTCCTCTGGCCAGTGGGATCCTGGCCTAACAAGACTGACCCACTGAGGGGCTTAACAGCCAGCAAAAGCCTCCTGCAGGGCCTGGTGAAACAGGAGGAAATTTGGTCCGCCTGTTGTGCTGTGTGTGAGACATGGGCAGTTCCAAACCGAACTCTAGATGTGACTGGAAGAGGGCAGACTTTTGGGTGGTCACCATGCGAAGATCCCCAGAGATCCTGCAGAGGGCCGAGGTGGAGTCTGGGTTGAGGAGGGGCCATTTAGGACTCTGGTGCTGGCCCCCTCCACAGTCTTGACTCCCATTTTCCCTCTTTGGGACCCATGGTCCCCTCCCTAATGTGGCACTTAGGGTTAGTAAGACTGAGGTGTGCCCCACGAAGGGCTTCAAATTAGAGGGACGTGGAGCTCTGATCATAGGGACCTCCCAGTCCTGATGCCCTACTTACTCCACGTGCGCTGGTGACGGACGGGCAGCGGTGGAAGGCAGTAGGGACTGAAACCGTGCTCTTGTCCGCCCTTCCTGGCAAGACAGCCCTGAGCCCCTTCTGCCATCCCCCAGCTGCCCACTGAGAGAACAGCTGTGTTCCAGAAGGGTTCCCTTCTCAGTGTGGAGCCTGGTGGGGGTGTGCCACTGTCCTTCCTGGGAACTGGGTTTCCCACGTGACCTCACTGCCCCAGCCCTGTAGGCTCTCCCTTTCTCCATTGTGACTGTCACGTTGGGGTGTCAGCCCCAGCCAAGGGCGGCATCCCAGGCCACCTGTCCTGCAGGCCTAAGTGCTGATGTCCCAGGGGTGACCCTGTGGGGACTGTTGCTTTGCTGTGCTGCACAGGCTGTGATTTTTGTCTGCATGGTTTGGGGTCCTTGTCCGTGTGCCTTTCTCCCTGTCACCACTGTACAGGATTTTCCGTGTTACCCACTGCCCCGTTTTCTACATTCCCTCTCCTCCCCTGCCCTCGCCAGCCCTGGAAATGTAACACACGTCTGCTTTGTATCCTCGTGGTGCCTCCACCGGGTAAGGCCTTGCTCGAGGGCACATCTCCCGTGAGGATCAGCCCCACTGCTCATGGCTACCCAGTCTTGTACAGAAGTTTTCATCATTGTCTTAAGCATGAGGGTGCTTAGTCCCTCAGCCTTCAGGTAGTTTAGAAGCCTTGCTTCCTAGAAAAGGGTATAACTTTGTGTAAAGCAGCGTCTCCCACAAACCTCTTCCTGTGTTGCTGTGGATATTTATAGAGGGTAGAGTGCGCTTTTAACCTGGGGCATCGGCCCTGGCAGAGATGTTCAGGTGCTGCGGCAGCTACAGTATCCACTCTGCCTCTCCAGAGGAAGCCCTCGCTGGGGCTCTCAGTGGTGAAGGACCACAGCCTCTGGGGTGTAGAACAGCTGTGGACCCCAGTGGGGCTGAAGCAAGAGACTGCTACTCTCCCTGCCTGCTCTTAAGACCTGCCCAGACCCCTCGTCTGCCGAAGGTGCTCAGACCAGAGTGCCATTAATAATACGGACTGTGTCAGGACCTCGATGGGACAGTGTGTGAGAGAGCACCCGGCCCACTGGCTTCCCTCCATCCAGCTCTTCTCACCCTGGGCAGGGTCTCCTGGGGCCCAGGGCAAAAACACTGCCCACCTCACCAGCCGGAAGTTGGTTACATTGCTTTGGACTCTCCATGGGATTCAACTTGGGTGTTTTTGTCCCAGGAGCCCATGTCTGGAAACAGTTCTGGGGCTAGAGTGGGACCTGCACTTTCAGGTCCTGGGGAGCAGACAATGTGGGGTGAGGCCCCAAGGCTGTCCCAGGTCCTGAGCTCTCCGCCTGAAGCCTGCTTCGCTCCAGCAAGGAGCAGGCTCTCCACGGCAGGCACCTTCCAGGGAACTAATGTACAAAGTGTAAATAAATCCTTGGCTTTTCCTGCCTGACTTGCTGTGAGTTTCTGTGGTTGGCGGAGGATGGGGGGAAGAGGAGGAGCCTGGCTGCTGGTTCCAGGCTCACTGTGACATCTCCCTTACCAACGGCAGGCCTGCTGGTGCGATGCCTGGGGTGGCTGGGGCAAGGGGTCACCCTCCAGTCCTTGGTTCCAGCCTGCTGTTCCCAAGGGGAGGAGATGTGGGTCCCACAAGCCCCTGCAGGGTCCCTATTCCAGCCTTGGCGCCTTGCTGTTTTCAAAGTGTCAGCAATCATGTCATTTCCCAGGGAGGGCCCCCCATGGTCTATCTGGTAGGGACTTTGGGCCAAGCTTCCTTTCTCCCATGACGCCCCAGGTCATGGGTCTACACTCTCCTCAAGCCCTTGTTTCAGACCTGCCAGTGTTGGGCTCTGCCATGTCCTCAGGTCCCAAAGTGACCTTGGTTTGAGTCACCCAGATGTCTGCCCTCTCATCTGCCCCTTCCTCTTAGCATTATAGGGTTCCACGTATCACAAGGGCTTCACAAGCCCAGGATCTTGGCTCAGACCCTCCACCTCCCAGCGCAGCCTTGTGCCACAGTCATTCCCACAGCACCCCCTTCTCCAGTTTCCACCACCTTCTGGGCCCAGGGGAGCCAGCATCAAACACTGGGAGGTGCAGGTTCTCAATCTGTATTCCCTCCTTCCCAGCTAGGGTCTTCACCTTTGTCCACTAAAAATTGAGGATATCCCAATTGATTTGAACTGAGTCATAAATTTTAGCCTTATCCTAATTTGATGACATCTGCAGAGGCCTATTTCCAAATAAGGTCACATTCACAGGTCCCACATTAGCACTTTGTGTCTTTTGGAGGGACACAACACCTATTGGAGGGGGGCATTGGACTTGCTTCCATTTACCATTCTGGAGAGGGGTGGGAGCAGGTGCCACTGATTGTATAGGTGAAGCCCTCCCCCAGGTGCCCTCCCAAACCCACCTTAGAGAACACCCACCGCTCCTTACCATTACAAAAGAAGTCATCCTGTGCCCGGCACCTGCAAAGGAGTTTCATCAGATCCAGTCAATCACAGGGCCCTGGGTTAGCCGCCTTGGGGCATCTGCTGGGCCCAGGCCAAAGTCTCCTGGGTGTAGAAATTACTCAGCTAACCAGCCGTAATCCACTGAGCACCACTCAAGTGCCAGACAAGTACTCATGTGCCTGGGGTTGGCACAGGCAAGGCCTCAAGCCTCAAGGAGCCCCCAAAGGCCCAAGGGAGAAGACAGAATCGATTCCCAGGCCAACAGCACTGAGAGGAGAATGGGGGTCTTAGGGAGCTGGGGCTATGGGGTGCAGCCTGGTCAGGGATCAGGACAGCTTCCCCGAGGAAGGAGCTTTTCAGCAGAGCCCTGGGGGACTGTAGAATTTAAGGGAGCCACCTGAGGAGAGAGCTCAGCCTCTCCAGGGTGCTGTGGGTGGGAGATGGCCACAGGCACAGTGGGGATGGAGGACAGCGGGCAGAGGGATGAGCCTTGGGCAGATGCTTCACCAGTGCCTGACAAGGTGCCTGGTGAGTGGTGCTGGGCTCATGAGTGAGCAAAACAGACCCACTCCCCACTTTGCCACGTGGGAGCTTTCAGGACATGTGAATGAGGTTCTTAAGCTCCGGATGCACATTTGACTCACCTGCACATTTTACAATTTTTTTTTTAATTTTAAAGAGGGTAAAATTAAACACAACAAAACAGAACACAAGAAAGCAATGTAAGAGACAAATTTCAAAGCAAGACAGAGATCTTCACTATCTATCATATTGTCTCCTGTTTTCTTCCAAATAGCTGTCCATATCTTCACATACAGAGAATTCACATGAAACAACATAGTATGGAGCTGATCTGAGCAGGACGAGGAGGGCATTACAGGTCTTCAAGACCAGACATTAGAGAAGCCAAGAATGGCTGTCATAGTGTCTCTCATTCTCTTCAAAATAGCTGTCCATACCTTAATGTGTGTTGAACTTAAACAAGACAAAACAGGCTAAAATCACTCTGAACAAAGAATGATAGTATTGTTGGATTTCGCATCATGACACTACAGAATCAGCACTGAGTTCTGTAGTGGCTCTTTTTCTTCAAAGTAGTTCATTTCATCATGTGTTATATAATTGGTTCTCATAAACTGTTTATAAGTTCTATGCATGCATGAGTCTCTACATGTATATCTATCCTTTCTGTATTAGAAGGAAAAACAAAACAAAGCAAGACAAAACAAATTCCTAGAAAAACATGAAATGAAAAGGTCATATGAAATCGCAATATAAGGTGATCTACAATGGTTACTATGATGTCTCAGCAGTATATAACAATATTAATAAAAACAAAACATTGGAGACATTATAAGACTTCAAAAGCAGGTAATAATCAAATCAGAGTGGGTATCTTAGTGAATCTTGTCATCTTCAGTGTAGTTGCCTATACTCTTAGACTTGATGCTATCAATCATAACAGATTCAAATAAAATCAGTCAATACAAAACAGCAATCTAACAAACCAGATTCAATAAGATCAGTCATCATAAGACAGTGTAAGTTATACAGGGCTTCAGATTAAGTTGATAGGAAAATTAGGGATGATTACCGTAATATGTCCTCTTATTTTTGGGATAGCTGACTGTGCCCTCAACTCTAGTGTAAGTAGACAAACTGGAACAGCATGTAATCCATCCAAGCAGAGTGGTGAGAATAGTGTAGATTTTAAATCCTGTTACACTATTAACAATATCGTCTGCCTTCGTTTTTTAGACAATTCCTCCCCTCTCACTCCCACAGGGTGCACTGCATATTTTGGGTCCCATTAACTCCCTCAGTTTTTAGATTGGGGGGAGCAACCTGTTATTTACCCTAACTGGTTCTGAACCTTCTGACTCCTGGGCTTGATCTCGAGTTGCATTCCTTTACCTATAAAAACCTCAAGGTTTTCCTTCGTTATAGCGGAGTAGTTCTCTCCTGCACAAAAGTATCATGTCTTTTCAACCTATCTGCATCACCTGCACATTTTAAAATCCACAGACACACCCACTGGAGTGAAAGTGATTGGCTTAGTGGGGGGAGGGGTGGGCAGAGGTTCAGAGCTGGGTACAAGAGGTGAAACTGCACCTCGGGTGCTATCTGTTACTGGGACCGTCCTGGCAGAGCACCATGGACAGAGAGGCATCCACAACACTGCGCTTCCTCACAGTTCTGGGCTGCAGGTTTAACATCGAGATGCCCACAGGACTCCGTCAGTGAAGCCTCTCCTCTCCCTACAGGCTGCCATCTGCCCTCTGTCCTCACAGACTGTGAGACCTCTGGTGTTGTCTTTCTTTGCTTAGTGTTACTGGATTACAGCTCA